>ML104546.1:33903-76095 GCA_003697995.1 Taxidea taxus jeffersonii | reverse complement strand
GTTAGGTTTATTCCTAGGTATCTTATGGTTTTGGGTGTAATTGTAAATGGGATTGACTCCTTAATTTCTCTTTCTTCTGTCTTGTTGTTGGTGTAAAGAAATGCAACTGATTTCTGTGCATTGATTTTATATCCTGACACTTTACTGAATTCCTGTACAAGCTCTAGCAGTTTTGGAGTGGAGCCTTTTGGGTTTTCCACATATAGTATCATATCATCTGCAAAGAGCGTGAAATTGAAAATTTTTAACTACCAACCATGATAAAGGAGGGAGGGAGAGACAGGAGAGGAAGGGAGAGAGCACACTTGGTTTACTTTATAGGTAAAAAGAACATTTGAACTTTAGGTCAAGAAATTAAAAAATTTAAAGAAAATATTGATGAATAATATTAATAATAATATAATATAATTATAATATAATTAATATTAATTATTAATTATTATATTTATATTAGGTAATAATATATTTTATTATCTTATTATATAATATATAATATAATATATATTAATTATAATAAATAATAATAATAAATAGTGATGAAAAATATCACATACCAATGCTAATAGAAGTAGACAATTTGAATAATCTTTTATCTGTTAATGAAATGGAATTCTGGTATTAAAAAATATTTTTCAAAGATGTGTATGACTTCACCAGTGAATTCTTTTATTCACTCAAGAAAGAAGAGTACTAACCTTGGACAAGCTCTTACAGAGAAAATTCAATGAAGAATCTTTTTCTCATTCTTTCTATGGGACCATCTCACCTTAATTGCAAAACCTAGCAAGGGTATTAAAAGAAAGGAAAATTACAGACCAAATTCTCTTGTGAATATAGTTGCAAAAATCTTTAACAAAAATTAGCTAGTTGAATCCAGTAGTGTAGAAAAAAGACAATATAATAAAATGTTGTGGACACAAAAGATTGATTTATTTTTTGGAAGATCAATTAATATAATTTACTGCATTAATTAGAAGAGAGGAGAGTGAAATCATCAAGATGGTGACATAGTTCATTCCAGACTTCAGGTTTCCTTTGCAAAGAGACCAACTAGCAACTATCCATAGACAAAACACTCTTGTGAAAATTCCAGAACCCAGTGGTGAAACTGAAGCATCCCTCTTAGACAACAGAAACCTTGAAGAACCACACTAAATGAATAAGAGAAACAGCTTAACTTGGATTGCATAGCCTTGCCCCAGGCTGGCATAGTGTTGCACTAAGGGAGTCCCCCTGTGTGTATGGTCTTCTGGTGGGAAGAAAATAACTTAAGGTGGATATCTAGGTTCCCCAGCATTGTGGGACTCTTCCCAGGAGGCATAATCAGTTTCACGTCTCAGGGATCACTAGAGGATTCTGTGGAACTCTACCACTGGGGAATCAGGGATAGAAAAGAGGGGCAGGGCTGACAGTAACCAGAGCTCAGATCTTGGTGGACTGTGTTGCTCCTTGCAGAAGTGCGGGAGCAGAGATCCCAGCCAGTAACTCTGCCCATCTGCAGAGCTGAGTTGCTAGCCCTATCCAGCCAGGGAACTCTGTTAACAGTTGTGCTTTATTTGGATCCTCATCCAATAGGCCATACTGGCCAGGAAGCCCATTGTACAGCTCTACCTGGGCAGGAGAACAAATTCAGAGAGAGCCAACACAGCAGTCCTGCCCAGTAGTTGAACACAGCCTCTGGAGGCACAAAACCAGTGAGTCTGCAGAGTAACCCCGAGCAGCCCCAAATCCTATCCTATGGTAACATGTATCCATAGAGTCCAGCCAGTACTGAATGAAGCCCAGCATTTGGCTTACCCAGTTAATGAACAAAGCCTACAGAGAACCAAGTCAGTGACCCATGCCATTGCGGACCATAGCCTATAATCCCATTGGACCACGGAGCCCAGACAGAGACTTTGCACGATTGCATAGCACAGCTTTCAGCCCCATTCATGTGTTGGGTGCAGCTGGCAGCCCCACCCAAATAAAGAGCCCAGCCAGTGACCTTGCCCAACAGTAGAGCATAGCTAACAGCTTATCTGAGAGTGAAGTCCAGCTTCAGGACACAGCCTCTGGCCCAACCTGAATGTAGAGCATGGCTGGCAGCACTGTCTGGTCAGGGAGCACAGTCTGAGGCCCTACTAGGCCAGGAGCAACCGTGGAGTGTCGCCCACAGCCCTGCCCAACTGCAGAATCCAACTAGTGGTACTGTCCTGTTAGGGAACATAACCTGCAATTCAGGCTACCCAGAGGGCATTGTAGAGAGCCCAGCTGCTGGCCTCAAACATAATCTGCAACCCTGCCTAACTGGGGAGCCCACCAGTGTCCCCACTTGAATGTGGAGCCTAGCCAGCTGGGGATCTGATGCACAGCATGAGAACTGTAGTTAATAGTTAACAACATTGTAAACTTGAAAGTTGCTGAGAGATTAGATCTTGAAAGTTCTTACCACAATATATATGTTTTTCAAATTTACATTTATCCCATTACACACCTAAACTTACACAATATTATACAATGGTAAATATATCTCAAAGAAGCTGGACTCCAAGGAAGACACACAAATGGCCAAGAGACACATGAAAAAAGGGCTCCATATTACTTGTCATTAGAGAAATACAAGTCAAAACCACAATGAGATACCAACTTACACCAGTTAGAATGGCTAAAATTAATAAGACAGGGAACAACAAGTGTTGGAGAGGTTGTAGAGAAAGGGGAACCCTCTTACACTGTCGGTGGGAATGTGAGTTGGTGCAGCCACCCTGGAAAACAGTATGGAGATTCCTCAAGAAGTTAAAAATAGAACTACCTTATGACCCTGCAATTGCACTACTTTGTATATACCCTAAAGATACAGATACAGTGAAAAGAAGGGGAACATGCACCCCAGTGTTCATAACAGCAATGTCTGCAATAGCCAAACTGTGGAAGGAGCTGAGATGTCCTTCAACAGATGAATGGATAAAGAAGATGTGGTCCATATATACAATGGAATATTACTCAGCCATCAGAAAGGATGAATACCTACCCATTGTCAATCAGAGAAAGAAAATTATGTAGTTTCACTCATATGTGGAATGTAAGAAATAGCACAGAGGGTTATAGGGGAAAGGAGGAAAAACTGAATGGGAAGAAATCAGAGAGGGAGACAAACCATAGGAGACTCTTGACTCTGGGAAACAAACTGGGGGTTGCAGAAAGGGAGGTGGATGGGGAGATGGGGAAACTCGGTGATGGGCATTAAGGAGAGCATGTGATGTGATGAGCACTGGGTGTTAATACACAAGTAATGAATCATTGAACACTACATCAAAAACTAGTGTCGTACTATATGTTGGCTATTTGAAAATTTTTTTAAAAGCTGGGAAGAAAATATGAGAAAAAAATTGTATGATCATCTTTTATGTAAACTGCACCCTAATCAGTTATAAACATTAAAAGAAACCCTATTTTATCCATCAGGGAGAGCCTACAGAAATTACTTCTTGATTTGAATCTTAAAGCATTAATAAGAAAAGGAGTGCCTGTTGTCTGAGCTAGTAGGATTTTCCACCAGGGATACTGCAGATAGAATTCCTGCATTAGATCTGGGGTCCTACAGAAGATGACTAACATGGCTTTTAACTTCCTGAGTCCATGATTCACATGTTTCATCAACAACAAATCAAATTATAGTTTATCAACTCCTTAAATGTCCCAACTTTAAGACTATTTTCAGTGTGAAGAAACATATAGCAGTTATCAATTTATTTGATGGTAGTTGCCCCAAGTAAATGGCAGTAAGAGACATTTTAAAAAGTAATCCATATATGCTCTCAACATGTGGACTATAATGTCCCTCACTGTTGATTTATCCAAACAATAAAACTACGTAAAAAACACTTTAGTGCAGTCCTTAACAATATGAGCTTTGGCATCAACATACCTGTGTCTGAGACCTTGCTCTGCTTTGCGTTAGGTGTTAGGAAAGCTACTGGAGTCTCAAAACTTTTGCCTTCATTATTTTATAAGAGAGACCTGGACCCTGGTGAACTTTCATCTATAGCTTCTTACACATCAGTTGAACTGAATTCCCCCCCCCCAAAAAGCCCCCAATTATTTTCTCATGTGTAGAATGAGAATAATAAATGTAACATACTCATTGAACATTTATAAAAATTAAGAAATCATTTATGTAAACTTGTAAGTCAGCACATATATGTGTTCAGTAAATAGTAACATATACAGTGATCATTATTCCCATTTCCTTTCTTTGTAAACAACAAAAGAAGCATAATTCTTGCCATTTTGGAAGTATTAAGCACATTTTTTTGGGCTTTGGTAACCACTACTGATTTTCTCAACAATACTTTGTTATTGACACTTAGATAAGGTTGTAAATTAAAGGTCATTTCATCTTGCTGGCCTCCTTACCTAGTTCAACCACCAAGCCATCCTTAAGCACAGTGAGACTGACCACAAGAGCAAGGCCCCCTTCCACTTAGATCTAATTGGATTTCTAACAATGAGGACAAAATGGAAAAGGTGCTAATTAATTTGTATTGCTTTTCTTTAGTAGCTACAGGGAATAAAGTGTGCTTTTATTGGGAAAAAAGCAGGCTTCGCATGTGGCCCAGAGATGGGTGGATGGCAAATCATTGTGGTTGGGTTTTATGGAGGACAGTTTCTCCATGTGCCAGGATAGCCCCCAGCCCAGTATAGATGCATATGTACAGGTGATTCCATATAGAGGAATCTGATCTTTAACGGATCTCTTGGTGAAGTTTATATTCTCTAACCAGTTTCACTTTATGCATGAACACTTACTGTGATTTGTGTGCCTAGCAATGATTAGGGTGATTGCCTGTGACAGATGGCATCTTGCTGGTGACCCATGGATGAGCCTGCCCGTTGCCAGAGGCAGTAGGGAAACCATTTACCAGACTCTAGTTAAGCTCTAATCTAGCTCAAGTGTGTGGTTGAGGATAACATCAAAGACCAGGTTGGACTGTCTGACAAAAGCTCTTTCTGCTCTCCTGGCCCTCTGCCTTAACTAATAGGAGTCTGGTTTTGGAGGTGTCATACACTGAATATGTCCCCTCCAAATTCATATCTTGAAACCTAATCCCAAGGCAATGGTTTTAGAGGTGAAGGTTTTGCCTTATGCATGGGATTAGTGGTCTTATAAAACAGACCCCAGAGATCTCTCTTGTTCCTCTATCACGTGAGAACACAATGAGAAGAGGTCCGTCTATGAATCAGGGGGCTGGTCCTCACCAGCCTAAATCTGCCACCACCATGATCTCGGACAACCTCCAGAACTGTGAGAATTAGACGTTTGTTCTTTAAGCCACCCAATCTATGGTATTTTCATTACAGCAGCCTGAATAGACTAAGATAGGAAGATCTAGTGGATTCCGTTGGTGGTGGTATGATCCCAGTAAGAGATCACATACATCTAGAGCCTGGCTTAGCTCTAGGCTCTGCCAGGTTCTCTGTGATTTCTGGGAGCAACAGGACAGAGTCTTGTTCTCTCAGTTGCTGTGAGAAATCCTTCACCTGACTGTACAACCTCCCATTCTAAAATAAGCATTATGCTTAACATGCCGAATACTCCTAAGATAGGTAACATGTTGACTTAAACTTAATCTAAGATGTAAATGTCTATCAGCAGCAAATTTCTGAGACCACTTCTTAATCTATGGATGGTCCCTGGGAGCTGGCAGTACAAAACCCTCAAGGGAAGAAAACAGTATAGTATGAAGGAAACGTTTATTGTTTAATTTCTTCCAGTGTTAGCCTGGTTTAGCTAATACAGTGTTTTCTCAAAGTTTTGAGGAGCTTGAAAAATTCACTTTTCTGAGTCCCATCCCTCATGTACTGACTCAGATCTCCAGTAGGGTAGGCAGGACTCCGAAAATGTGTTCGTGTAATAATGTGTAAGTTCCCGCATGATCCTTTGCACACTCGCATTTGAGGATCTTAATTAGGGTATGTTAGGGTATCAAAGGAATCTTAGGATAATCAGCTCTGTGAGAGTATGCCTGCCACTGTGCACGCTCATGGGGAAAGGGGGTACCATGCCGGACCGCTGGGGGTGGGTGTGAGTTCACGCTCTGCCTGCTGGCTTGTGAAGGATGTCCTTTACGGGGATGTGCTCGAGCCATGACTCCTGACTCTGTTCCCTCTCTTGTCTGTATTTATAGCCCCCGGCGAGGCACACTGCAGCCGCCTGCTCCTTCATCATTTTAATATTTCCCCCAGATTCTCTGCCCACTGATAACATTTTTTCTGTTCCAATTTAATTTATTAATGCCACCCTGAAGAATGTGCAGCAGTGGTCTGCTGCACCCAGGAAAACACACACACACGCACACAGCCTTAACACCACAGCTGATACTGGAGAGAGGAGATGATTCATCCCTGCTGTTCCCACCTGATCAGAAAGCCTGGTGTTCGTATATGTTAATAAAAGTAAGACACCGTCATCTCCACCCTTTCCATAATGCTTGCAGGTAGAGCTGACATTTGCCTGGGAATTTTTCAGTAACAGCCACGGGGTGCTGCTCCCAGGTCCAGCTCTACTCTTTGCATTTGTACCAGCTGGTCTGCACACCTTCAGCCTTCAGTTGCCCACAGCACAGCTCTCTGAATCCTCTTAGTTCTAAAGCTTTCTTTGAAGGCCCTGGGAGAGCCAGCCTTCGTGGCATCCCTGCCTTGCTCCCTAGCTCCTTTCCTTCATGTTCCCCCTTTCGCAAGCTGACCCTCTCTTTGTCTTCCTCCGTGGTTACCAGCTTCCAGGGGACACTCCATTGCAGACCGAAGCAGGCTGGGGGAGAGGTCACTTTAGCTGAGGTGAGTCTGGTCTTGGGAATAAGCACAGCCCTTACTCAGTGGTCCAGGGGGACGCCGAGCCTTTGGCATGGTCACTTCGTGTCACTGACTGACAGTTCACTCCTACAGCCAGATGAGCATGGCAGACTCACTTGACAGTCTCCTCAGACTTGGTGGAATCTGCAAAGAGCCTCCTCAGAAGAACATTCCACACGGGGAACCTTTATTCTCCTGCCTCGTTAGGCTGTAGGATAGCTAACAGATTGCACCCACCACCTGCCCCTCTCTGCTCCGAGGCCTGATGGTCTAAGGGCAAACAGCAAGAGGCGCAGGCTTCGCCAGAGCAAAGTCATAAGCCAGAAGGAGGCAAGCAGGTTTCACTTTGTGTACAGACGGCATTTTAAAATGGATAAATCTTTCTTCATTGTGTAGCTTTTCAAAAGGGATGTAAAAGGCACATGCACAGGAACGGATCTTTTGGGTACGTGTATGTGGGAGACAAAGAACTATAAAAACTGCATTTCTCTTTGACCAGACCAAAGACATCAGCCTCTCCCTTTTGCCACGTGGTCAGTGCAGCTGCGTCCTGGGCAGGTCCCCAGGCCAGCTCCCCCGGCCAGCTCCCTTGCTCCCAGCACCACCTGGGGCTTCTCATCACTTATGTGACCTTGACAGTTTTTGGAGACAATTAACCTAAACAACACCTGAGTATGACCGACAATGGGAGTATATTCATTTCTAACCAATGACCTTAAGTAGGAATCCGAAAAACTTTTAACCTTTCAAATACCCTCAGAACATTTCGTAGCATCGTGGCTATGGATATCCTGGATTCCTCGATCTGTTCCTTGACATGAAATTTCTCCTCTCCTCTAATAACATTTTTAGGAGCTCATTTGGTTCAGGGGACGTTTTATCCAAGATTGGACCAGATATACTTTTTTTATACTTAGTTGTTTTCACTTACTTCTGATGCCAATTTGTAGCATTTTGAGTGTGTTTGTTGCACATTTAGTTAAATTCTCCACGTGTCCATGCACACGCAGGACCGAGGTGCTGGCTGTTTCCTTTCCAGCCAAAAGCACAGATATAATTGAAAACACTTGATCTCGACTATTAATTGTTCCTCGCCCCTGGCCTATTTTGGACCGTGGAGCACAGAGATATCACTGCGAGCGTTTCCAGGCAGAGCAGATTTAGGATGGTCCCTGGGAAAAATGAATCGACAACATAAAATGGAACAACAGGTGATCATTTGCCAGGTGATAGCTATGGAGGCAAGAGGAGGCCTGCTCTCGGGAGAACCACAGAAGAGAAACGGACCCCAAGTTAACAGGAAATGAGCAGAGGAATAAATCCACCAAACTCCTGATCTGGTGTGGATTTGGCTTAAAGAAGAGGATAGCTTTAAGGGGTGCTGAAAGTCCAGGGTAGAAAGACAGGTTAGCTTCTTCTAGGTGCATTAGCTGCCTGTAGCTGGACAAGATGTATGTACACAAAAAGTTAATAAGACAAAGATACCCTTGTTTGATCAAATCTGTGCCTGATGGCCTCAGAGCAAACAGCTGGGGATTGTCACGGGCTGGCGAATGATCAGTATTTGGAAACAGGTATCAATCAGAGGGAAAGATCACACAAAGCCACAGCTTTCCTCTTCGATGCTCTGCAAACACCAGTCACCTTCAAATGTGACAACTGCTGCTAATCCACAAACCCTTTCAAGAACGTCACCATCTTTCCTTGGAGCCCTAGAAACTCTGACTCATGTTGCCAAGTGGTATGGACTGAATGTTTGCATCATCCCCCAAATTCGTACATTGAAATCCTAACCCCCAGCGTGGTGATATTAGTAGAGGTATCAGGCCAGGAGGGCAGAGTCCTCATGAATCAGATTGGCGCTTTAAAAGAAGAGACCCAGGTGAGCTTGCTTCCTTTCCGCGCTCTCTGTGGTGTTAGGAAACAGTGAAAAGACCGCCATCTGCAAACCAGGATTCCTGGTCAGGGTTCCTGACGGGCACCAGATCTGCCAGCCCCTGAGTCTTGGACCTTTGAGCCTCTAGAACTGTGAAAAGTAAGTTTCTGTTATTTTAGCTACTGGGTCTTCGGTGAACTGTTAGAGCAGCCTGAACTGATTAAGACCCCAGGCCAAACAAACAATGTGTTGTCTCTAGGCCCATGGTAGAAGCTCCTCAAAAGGTAGCAAGCTAGAGGGGCTTGGTCTGGCAAGCAGGCTGAGAGCAATGCCCTTCCACACTAATCAAATCCCTGGGCTAAGTGTCCCCTGCCCCCTATTATGAATGTACATATTAGAGATGGGACTGATCAAAGTGTGGTAGAGAAACAGAATAGTCTTATAAACCCATATACTTATTGTGTATACATTAGCAATCTGCATAGAAGCCTTTATAAATATATTGGACCCAGAGTAATTGCTTCAGGTTCTCAACATACTCTCCCTTATTACTGGAAAACAAAAAGATTTTTGTTTTTCCAACTTGTATCCAAACTTTCTTCTTTTTATTACTTAACTGTGACCCCATATCTGTGCTTTTTATCCATCTGCCACTTCATTTAACCCTGTGCTATCTGGTTTTCATCCAAACAGCTGTATTGAAATTTCTCTCTTGGAAGTCACCAGTATCCTTTCCTGTGTCATAATATATAATTTTCCTTAACTGCACCATTTGACTTTTGGCTTTCCGTTTCTTTTTCCCACTTCTTGTTGCCTTGATTTCTATGATCAGATACTTTCTGGACTCTTTTATTTCTCTTGGTGCTGTCCTTGGGCTGAGCCTTCAAAGGCATGAGGCATGCCCAAGGCAGCCATTGAGAGTAATGCAGTTGAACCAGTTTCTGACCACAGTAAGAGATCATCTGCGTGTATGGGCAATTGGGAGCTGTGGGAGGGATGTGAACTTGGGGCTGGCTTGGGTTTTGTGAATTAGGGCAAGTCTCTATGCCTCAGTTTTCTAATCTCTAAAATGGGTGTATCAGTGCATGACTCTGGGGTGTTATGGTAAGGATTTACCAAGAAGAATTTAGTGTTTCCCCTTGGCTTGACTTAAATTAAATAGGATTTTCCTGCCTCTTGGTCCCTGGCCTCCCTCTCATTTAGGCCTTTATGGAATCCAGGTGATCTATAATACTTCTACCCCATTGCTTTAAAAACTCCCCCACCCTCTGCTTCAGTAGAGATGAGTCCAGACCGAGTCCTGAAAACATTGTGAAAATCCTGCATGCCGTGCTAATCCCTGAGGTGACTGCTGTCATCCTTTCAGCAGTGTGTAGACAGAATAGACAGTGTGCAGAGACTTCTTGACATTTATCCCAGCACTAGGAAAGGTTGGGGGTGAAAGAAAGGGTGGGGCTGATCCAGAATTTTGAGTTTTCTGAAGCTCTTCAACATATTACGAGCCGTGAGGTGAGCCGCTGACTGAAAGCCCTCAGATTAGCCGAGTCCTGAGCTAACACACCTGCCGGGCGGCAGAGGCCTCGGACATGTGCTGAGGGCGGGCTGGAAGCAGGCTGCCTGGGTTTTCTTCATTGCTGACAGTAGATCAATTGTACAGAATCCCTTTAATGCTTTTGGTCCACACCTGTTTGTGCCTTGGACATTTCTTGGTTTCTAGAGTAGGAAGCAAGAGGCTGGAGGCAAATATATAGACATGGTTAGTGACTGCCTTGCCATCTCTCTTCCATGGTACCAAAGAAAAACCAGTCCAAACCAAACAACAACAACCCCCCCGCCCAAATCCAGCCATTTCCATTTTCATCTGTTCTGAGTGTGGGGCCTGGAGCCGGGTCAGCAGGGGTCCGTCCGGTAATGATTTTTCTCGTACTAGCACTCTGCCCTCCGCCAGAGGTGATTTTTCCAGGGCACCAGGATTTCCACAGACCCCCTTAGTCTGGCCCTGGCCCTTGTCCTGGAACCCCCTCTCTCCCTACCAGGAATAGAGGAGGACCTGAGTTATGCCTTTTTCTCAGCTACAGCTGCCAAAGGAATGAACATCCCCCAGGGAAACAGAAGCTTCTTTTTTTTTTTTTTTTAAAGATTTTATTTATTTATTAGTTAGAGAGAGCACGGGCAGACAGAAAGGCAGGCAGAGGCAGAGGGAGGAGCAGGCTCCCTGCCAAGCAAGGAGCCCGATGCGGGACTCCATCCCAGGACGCTGGGATCATGACCCAAGCCGAAGGCAGCCGCTTAACCAATGAGCCACCCAGGCGTCCCGAAACAGAAGCTTCTTAGGGGCTGTTGAGTCTTCCTTCAGAATCTCTGATCGGTTACTTTTTCACAGCCCGCTTGTTGTGGGCTCAGGAGCTGGTGTGCCTGAGGGAGGCGGGCGTCAAACAGTGGTGGCTGGTTCTCAAGTCGTTCAAGAGCAAGTATTTCGAGAACTATCATTGCAGAAATAACAGCATCACAATATTTAGGGCTACAGAAGGTCTGGGAGAGGATTGGTCCAAGAACAGGAGCCCAAAACAGACCCCAAACATAGACAGGAGAGAGAGAGGCAGCACGAGGCATCCCCTGACACCTTCACAGTGGGGGTAAGGGTCCATCGCCTTCCCCCACTCTGGGCCATACTCAGGTTCTAAAAGATTCCGCAAGTGGGGACACCAGGCTGACAGTTGAATCTTCCCGTGGGCCTGAGTTGCTTCCCTGGATCTCTTCTTTCTGCTTCTCTACTGTGATAAACTGGACTGAAAACACCAGCTGTAACCACTTTAAGATCTTATATTTGACTTTAAGTATTTTACCTTATTATGTGTGTATGTATATCTATTTTTGTCAGAAGAAGCCCCAGATGAGCTGGCTGCTGCTCTGGCTACTTTGGGCTGCCCATTCCTAAGAGCCAAATCTCTTCTCTGCCCACATTCCTCCCCCCACACAGAACATAAGCACACATGGAATCCTCTGCAAGCTCCTAAACCTTTTCGTATTAGAATTATCCTTGTGGTTCTCTTGGCAAATAGAAGCCTACAGCTGGGCAGTAGCCTTCTTTGCATTTAGCTGAGGTCAGGTGACTATGTTTGTGCTAAGGAACGTAAGCAAACATGTTGTAGAGAAATCGTGGGATGTCTCTTTCTTCCCTTCCTCTTAGAATGTGACTGTGATGGCTGGGACTCCAGCAGCCTTTTTGGGCTGGGGGCCACATCTTTGTAATCACAGGAAGTGCCTGAGTCTTGGTGACCATGGAGCTATCATTTCAGCCCAGGCCTGGCTACTCCTCTGTTGTTGTTGTTGTTTTTTCTGATGTGTGTGAGAAATAAACTCTTACTATCCCTTCCAACATGAGTTAAAATACTCTTTTTTAATCTTATGTTAATCATCAGCATGTGTTAACATACTGGATTTACTTTTCTCCTCTTGCTATTTTGTGTTACATTTCTCTGGGAGCTCCTAGCAACCTTATATAGCTTCTACTATTTTAACTCTTCCCTTAAACAAACGTTAGTGGAAACCAGTATTCCAGGAGCTATGCCAGGCCACTGGAAAACAAGGGTAAGTAATATAATACCCCATGGCTGTGAGATATTCACCAGACCCCCTTTCTAAAGAAGTACAGGTGAATGACAGCAGATGAATATCACTACCACACAAATCAGCTTTGCTGTTGGCTATAAAAAGAACACGTCTAGTCTCTGGCCTTGAAAAAAATTTAGCCTAACAGAAAAGGAGAACAGAAGGGCATAAAATAATGAATGTTTACAAGCATTCAGAGAGAGAACCAGCTTGGTGCTTCTTTTCCTTGGAGGCTTATTGTTAAAAAAAAAAATTACTAATCATCTGGAAGTCTTACGATGAAAATAGAATCTGCAGTGACCTCATGGGGAGACCAAAACTTTCAAATTGTATTCCCTCTTCCCTTTGCTGGTAGGGAGCAATCCAAAAGCAGGGCGACTGTGAATGGCCAGACATCTGCAAGGCAGCTTTTCTTTTAATTCTTGTGATTGTTTTAATGTTTATTTGAAACAAATGTACTTTTCAGTCCTTGAGCCCTTATTAGCTCATTCTGGAAACATGGCTAAAAGCATGCTAGGGGAAATGGCAGTTCTTTTCCCCCTGCCTCTAATTCAGGGGTTTTGAAGTTGCCTTAGGTGCCAACACCTCCCATAAAGCAAGGCGTTCTTCATGTTTCCACATGCGCGCAGAGCGTCAAGCCTGTGGGGGTTACTAGGACGCGGCTTTGATGCGATGCCCGCTCCTTGTAGGTGCGTGCTCTCTGGCTCTCCACGGACCCTCTCTCTGCCTTAACGGCCGCATGGGGAGGTTACCTAGTCATTGTCCTGCAGATGAGGGAACCAGAACTCAGGGAGATGAAGTAAGCTGTTCCAAGTCATGCAGCCAGCAAAGGCAGAGCTGGGATTTGGATCCAGGCAGCCTGACTCCAGAACCCTTTGTTTTTAAATGTGTCGCTGTAGTTACTGAAGTAAGAGCTCACCACTCTAAGAAAAGATCGGAAATTTGTCGGGACAGAGAGCTAAAACCCCAGGAGTAAGCTGCCTCCTTGCCTTCTTCCTTTTGTCACTCAGTTTGGGAGGTTATGGTGTTGTGGAGGGAGAATGTAGGGAGAGTAGGTAATTTCGGCCTGGAGCAGGAGAGCCCGTCTCCCGGTCAGCCTCAGTGCAGGCCGTGGGGTGAGTCCATGTGGGCTCTGCTTTATGAGCAGGCAAAGCAGGTAACACTCTGTCACCACCCACCCTTTTCCTCCCGGGCCCTTGCAGATAATTTTCATTACCCCTAGACCACAAGGACCTTACTATGAGGAGAGGTGGGAGATGTGGCCTGGCCGGTTGTTACTCTTTGGAAGCTAAGAAACAGTCTTTCGGCTGGGTCTCTGTCCTCAGCTCTTGTGCCTTCTGGCCAGCTGAAAAATAACCGCAGAGTGGAGGCCACACTAACACATAGCTTTTATTGCTGTGGAAGGCTGTCTGGGTCAGAGATCAGGCTGATCATGCTCATAAATAAAGAAAGGGAAGTGATGGCCTTTGGGTTTGCTCTTCCCTTGCCAGGAATGTTCTCCCCTTCCTGCAGTTTGACTCTGAGCACAGATGTTACCCCTTCATCTAGGCCTGTCATAAACACCCCTCCAGTATCTGCCCATCCTATTTAATTGCCTTCAGAGAGAGCATCTTTTCTCTCTGAAATCACTAGTTTTGAAATCACTAGTTAGGATGGTATGTACTGGTTATATCAGTAGTTGTAATGATGTAACTAATGGTATAAAATACCACACCTCATGATAACTTGTTATTACTAGTTGTCACTAGTTATATAGTTATCACTAGTTATAATCTCCTTGAAAACAGGGGTATTTTTTCTTATTCAACACTATATCCTCAGCCTGTAGCATTAGTACCTGGCATACATGCCTAGTTGGGGGAATAAATGACTGAGTCCCATTATTTTCTTTGGATTGGACTAGCAAAATCAGTCTGTAAAAACACAACCAGAGTTGACAAAATTTGGCCACCAAGGGTTAGCATGCATTTCCCTTTATAATAAAGTCCAGAAAGTGGGAAGTTTCTTTCCTCCAGCTGACCAGTGTGTGTGCTAAGTAGGGGGCCAGCCAGCTTGCTGGGACTATGCATTCCCTCCACCCTTATCCCCCCATTCGGCCACACTCTTCCTGAGCAAGTTCTGTTTTCGGCAGTTGTCTTGTACTGTTTCTGCATTGTGTGTGTGTGAGTGCACACACACTTGTGGTGCTGTCTAACACAGTCTCTGTGTTAGAAGGTACTTCAGCACCTGTCCTACTGCCAGATGAACCCGGTAGGAGAATGTTCATGACATGAGCCAAGTGTTGATTGGTGAGCCAGGAACATTTTCCGGTAATGCCCTGCTAGAACACTTGTTTACCGGACACCACCCAGTCATAAGGGGAAGCCATCCCACAGATTCCAGAACTTTGAAACAGAAGTTAAACTTCTTTTTGCAACCCAGAATGAAGTTCTTGGAACAAGCCAGTGGTATTTTCTACCACTCTCCATCTCCCATGCTACCAGGGGACTTAAACCATGAGGAAACACAGGCATTTCAGTTTCCCAACTGATTAATCCTATAAACCATCCATTATTCATTGTGGACCTGCTGTGCTCAGCATCAATGCTAGATGCTATAGGGGATGCAGACCACATGGGCTTGCACTCTAGGATTTTATATTCTGGGAGCGGGTCTGAGATGAACTCTGCTTAATGTAGAATATAATTAAGGCTAAACTGGTTTTCAGGACAATTTTGTAATTATTACAGCATTGTTTCAGGTCTGAAAATCTCATTTCCAAAAAAAGATTGTAAGTGACAGGATAGTGTCCCGTATTTTTAGTGGCAGTCCCTTGTACTGTCTTGAATGCATAACAGACTCTTACGGACCAAAAGAGTGGTTTGAACATTATGGAGCCCGATAGAAGTTGGTCTGGGCTAATTGAAAGGAATGGAAGGTGGGACAGAAATTCTATTCTACTCCCAGGACACATTTCAAGAGAAAGAGTCGCATGAATATCCCCAGAAGCATCACTGCCCTGCTGAAAGAGATCAGCTTTTCGTTGACCCAGAAAGTTTCAAGGTGTACCTAGAAGAGGTGGCAGCTACGAAAATGTCCCGGACATGTCTAGGAGACCAGATCCTGCTTTGATCTTGGTTTCGTGGACTCTCTAATTAGTCGAGGTGTTGCCAGAGTCTCTGGGCCTACGGTTCTGTCCCAGGCCTGGGAAGCTCTGCGTGGCCTGGGTGCCACTGTCTGTCTGCTTGTGTTGTCAAAATGGTTGCTCTTTGACTGAGTTTAAGTTCACCCTTCTTTTGTTCCATTCCTTTTTCTGACCGGCTACCCTGAACCTCATTCAAATGCCATGTGCATGTTTTTGAAACTTGGCCATTTAATTCACAGAAGAGCCTTGGGAAACCTTTAGGTTTTAGGTTGTGCTGGGGTCACATTGCTTTGAGTTTCAGCTTCTGACTGATGTTTAAAAAAGACCTGAAGAGGGACTCCAGCTGCCCCTTCTGAGTTTGGCCAGGTGTGTCAGCAGAAGCCAGCAAGGAAAGGAGGCAGACAGATCGCAATCATGTCATATGATTTCAAATGGATTTATTGTACTTGTTAGATGGTATTTCATAGATGGGGATTACTGTTCATCACAATACACTGAAAGCATAAGAAACAAGGAATTAAAAAACAGTAGTGGAAATGATTGGTCCTAGGTCCCTGGGACCCCAACCTGGGAGCCGGGGAGTTCAAGATTCCAACAGTTTCCACCTCAGGTTATCTGTTTTTTTCAGCCGAGGCATATATAAGCTCTCCTAGTTTTTGCAGACCTCTATGCCTATGTCTAAAAGAAAGAAAGAAAGAATCCTACCTTTGTTCCCAGAACCTTAGGACAATGAGGGAATGACTCAGTGCAGAGGTGTTCTGGAAATTCAAATTGTTTGGAATCCTGGTAACAAAGTAAGGAAATACCTCAAGAGGTCTCACACTTTTTTTATAGAGTGGTGTTGCAACCAACCACTAGAAAGACAGTTATTTGCTGTTTTGTTTTGAAAATGTCCCTTGGAAATTAAAGTTTTTATTAAACCTTACTTCCTACCACCCTTTGTTTTGTACTGGGGCGTGCAGAAGACTACCCAGGTAATGAGTTGAGAGAAGTGGACAGCATGAGCCTCCCGAGTCATGGTTCCAGTCAGAGCCTTACTGGTGTACAACCCTGGGTGGGGTGTGGGGGGGGGGTCCCCTCCTCATTGTCGCTGGGTCCTCAAGATTTGCTTCTCTAACTTGCTTACTGATGATTTGGTCCCTGAGTATAGATTTGTCACTGAAGAATTATTCAATTGCTATACAAGATGCCATGACATGAGGAGATGTAAAAAGCCTATCCCTTTAAAATAGAGGAAGCTAGCAAGCTTCGCACTCATGTTTGCAATCAAACTGTTTTCCTTACCATTTTAGGTCTCTCTTGGTTCATGGTAAGAGTCATGCTTGTAAGTTACATCATCTACACTTCATAATGAAACCACTAGACCCTGAAGCCAAGTCATGTCAAGTTGAAAGTGTTTTAAGCTCTTCCTACATCTAAAACTATCTCAACACAGAACTTTTATTTTCCCTGAAGCTTTTCAAATTGACTTCTTTCACAGGGAAAAAAAAAATCCTTGCATGCATTAAGTTCTTTGGACTTCCCTATTTTTATTTCCAAACTGGCACATTATCATTTCCTCTGTCATACACAATCTGGCCTTATTGAATTCTTTGCCATTTGATCTCCTTAAGTAGCTCAACTTCATCAGCCTCTTCTCTGACATTGAGAGTTTTTGCCTTATGCTGAATATAAATTACCCCATTCCAGTTCTTTGAAAAATTACAGAGTTTCAGATTTTATGTGGTTTGTTCATAGTATTAAACTCCAAGAAAATATTCACAATAGCTGATTAGATGATCTGATCAGATCTAAATTTGGGTGAAGACCATATTTGCTGGCTCTTAAATTCTTCATTTGGCTTTGTAATTTGTCTCTTATGCATCTTATCTTGGTAATCCTTTCTTGAGACTTTGACATTTCGCCCATCAAAAGAATTAAATGCCCTTTCAGCTTAAGTGACGTCATTTATAAAATGGAGTAGTTAATAACACCTACTTCATTGGATTAATGGATTAAAAGACATGCTACATGTTCAGTATTTAGAAGCGATATGTGACATATAGAAACTGCTCTAAAATGTCTATTTGTTATTATATTATTATTATTAAGTAGGTTGTTGAAATGGGCATGGTGCATGTTCTTTAAATGACATTTGGTTCCAGATATCAAATGTTAGGAATGTTGATATCATTTATAGCAGAATAGGACTCTCAAAACACACGCAAGTGATACTGAGACCCTCCAGCCATATTCTGCAGGCATCTTGGACCAATCACAATCTCATGGCATTAGTGTGTTCTCCCTAATAAGAGACCGCTGCTTTCTTACTTTTTTTTTTAACTTCATGCTTCCAGCACATGTTCTTTCTTAGTCCAGTGTCTCTTGGTAATTACACTGTGTTTTCTTTAAACATGTCCACTTTTTTATAGACAAATTTCACAGCTAGAACAACCATTTTGTATCTACCTTCCTACCTATCTCACAGGATCAAAAAAAGCTTGAGGTCATTTAGTTCTCCCTCTGCTGTCAGATCGGATGCCAATCCAGTCACCTCAAGGAGATGAGACACTTTTGTAAAGTACCTCCAGAGAAGAGCACTACACATCATTCTTTGTAATTTAGGTCAAAATACTGAATAAAAGTTTTGCTTGACTTAAATACTTTCAAATTTTGTTAACATTACTATTCTTTACTCTAGTACATATTTTTAAAATACACTTAAAACAATTTTTTTAAGGAGAAGCCTATGGCTTTTTGGGGCGGGGCCTTTAAATGATGTCCCTGTTAATTTTGTCTTATTAGTAAGATGGAGTTCACAATATTTTAAACTCAGGTGGCAGGAATCCCAGCTTACATGGACTTAAGAAAGATTTTAATATATAATT
This sequence comes from Taxidea taxus jeffersonii, assembly GCA_003697995.1. Classification (NCBI taxonomy): domain Eukaryota; kingdom Metazoa; phylum Chordata; class Mammalia; order Carnivora; family Mustelidae; genus Taxidea; species Taxidea taxus. Next base: position 57,782 of record ML104546.1, on the reverse strand, counting down.
TAATTGAGAAGAAAAAGGCTAGGGTGGCTTTGGATTCTGTTTAAACCAAGAATCAACACCATCAGGATATGGTTTCTCCAGTTCTCTGCTTTCCCATTGATTCCATTCTCCTCCAGGTTATCTCCTTATCCCATAATATACTACACATTTCTCCACCTTATTCTCAGCTGGTAGTCCAGAGGGAAAGAGAGGATCTTGGTAGAACAAAGATAGGTATTTACAAACGTCATGAAGAACTAGGATAGAGAGTTGGTGATAGGGTGAGTACTTTAGACAGGTGGTAGAGTAAGGACTTTTTAGAAGGTGTTTTTTTTTAAGGCCATGGAAATATCCCAAGAAAGATGGTTCAAAGGAGAATAAACAATAGGCATGAATGTCCTGAGACTGAAATGAGCTGACATATTTTAAGGATAAATAAAAGGCTGGTGTGGCTAGAACTGTAAATGAGGAGATTCGGAAGAAGATAAGGTCAGAAGTTGGCAGGATCACACTTTATGGATTCCTTTAAACCCTCACAAGAAGCCATTGGAACGTTTCCAGCCAGCGGTGAATAGGTTTGAATTAGTGTTCATCATCTAGTGTTGGCTGCCTCGAGGAAGATGGACCGTAGTGAGTATGTTAACCTGGTCCCCTCACTCCCCCATGCTCCTGAATGTAAAGCTAAGACAAGAACATAGTTCACCTGTATGGCGTATATGGGAAATGGGGATCCTAGGGAGCCTGAGTGTGAGAGACCAAAGAAAAAGAAATAGCTATAGAGAAGCTAGTACAAGGTCCAGAAATAGTTACCTTACTTCTCACCATCTCTGATGAGGTTACTTGCCCTTCTTTGTACTCTCTCACCTAGGGAAATACTCTGGATGTGACCTGAGTCACTTACTTCACTCTTCGGTGTGCAGCCAAACTTTTCCCAAGCATAGGAGCTAATAAGGGGGTGGACAGCAATGACTCAGAGGGGAACTGAAGTACAATTACCAGAAGAATGATGAATGGATAATGAATGGCATCGACAATAGATCATTGTCATAGTTCCTCTTCCTTAAAGTTTGTAGAAGATAGGGTCCAAAAGTAGTAGCAGGTGGGTGTTATATACTAGAATTTCTTTATTTTTCTATGATATTGAATAATGGGCTTTTGATTTTTATTGTACCTAAGGAATACAGGTGAAAAAGCACAGATACAGAGCACTGATGATAGAAAAATGTTGAAAATAGGAAACCCAATAGCAAGTTTTGAGAAGACACTCTGCTGGACTTGATTGGGTAGTTACTGCAATTTTTGCTAAGTAATTTATTTAAGGCAGGGCATTTATCTAACATTTGGTGCATCTCTAAAAGGAGCCTTGTCTGGGGCGCCTGGGTGGCTCAGTGGGTTGAGGCCTCTGCCTTCGGCTCAGGCCATGATCCCAGGGTCCTGGGATCAAGCCCCACGTTGGGCTCTCTGCTCGGTGAGGAGTCTGCTTCTCCTTCTCTCTGCCTACCTCTCTGCCTACTTGTGATCTCTCTCTGTGTCAAGGAAATAAATAAGATCTTTAAAAAAAAATAAAAGGAGCCTTGTCTTTGAGATATGCACTTTAAATATTTCATATCTCTCAGTTAATTTAGATCTAAATATATCATGAAATAATCTTTTGAGCTAATTTCAATTTCAGATTACTTTCAAGAACTCTCCCTCTTATGCTCTCCGAGAAAAAGGAACAAAGGAAAAGTTTTGTGACTGGAGGGTCTAGCACCATAGGCGAAGATAAAAGAGTGACACTTCTGTGTGTTTGTGCTTGGGGATTGCTAATAAGGTGAAGCTCAGGAGAGATGTGCCTATCTTTCCACATAGCAGAGGGTCAGCAAACAGAGAAAGAACTCAAGCCAGGAACCATTTGAAAAGATCCCACTAAAAGATTAAAAAAAAAGGGGGAGAGATCCCAGGCTGTGAAAGATAATATTGTTAAAGGTATGTGGAAGCATTCCCAATGAAAGGAAAAAAGCGAAACAAGAAATAAGGACACCCCAAGCAGAGAGGTATAATGTTGCTCACGTTAACTCAAAGGTCAGATGGCTGAGTGGCATACTTGCAGTGCTGAGGGAGGAAGGAGGAGAAGTATTTGAACTTGGTCCAGTGCCTACCAGTTGTCCTGCAGGGATGGCTCTCCCCTGGGAGACTGGTCGATATTTTTTTGTGGAGGCCTGATTTTCTAAAAATTAATGTCTTTATTCTGGTCTTATTTGCTGCTTTCTTTAGTATTGCTGTTCAAGGATAAAAGTTTGATTTGTTATTATTGGAGGATACACTTTCCTTCCTGGGGCATTTAAGATATCCTACTTACCTCTCTCTGAAGGCCTAAGGAATTTCAGACCCCCAGGCTTGGAGGCTGCTTCTCCTTAAAAAAAAAAAAAAAAAAAAGTCAAAGTGCAGGTAGGTTTTTGTTTTTCAGTATGATTCCCAGTCTGTGGAGGCATATTTACAGAGATCCATTTCTCTGGCCCAGATCTTCAGTAGTCCCCAAATTGGAGTTTACGCTTAAAGATTAGCTAGGGAAGCAATGAAGGTGGACACAGAACACAGCCAAGAGTCTCACTGCAAAGCAGAACAAACAAAAAAGAAAACCCTGCATTGATTTTATATTTGTTGAAATAAAACAAAAACAAAACCAGAAACACTCATTGTTAGGACAGAGAAGTCCTGAAATCTCTGTAATTTACCAAAGTGAAATTTTTTTCTTGCTCATCTCCGTCTTCTGTGGTCAGCCTGTGAATGGGTGGGTGGGTAGAGGGGTCAGGTGGGAGGGGATTCTACTGGACACAACTTTAAGGAGCCAGATTTCTTCTTTTGCCTCTGTCTTCTAAGACTGCGGAGTCTTTTCCCTTCAGCGGGCACATGGGGGAAGGGAGATAAAATCTTCTGGAGAGAGGTGGGTGGGGACACTGTCCTCAGCCAGACTTGGAAGCGATGCAGTCACTTGCCCTCATATTCCATTCCCCAGACTCCATGTGCAAGGCCACATCCCAGCAGAGAAGCTGCCGGACAGCTGTTTCCCAGGTCGGCCCCAGCAAACGTGTTAGCAGCTTCTCCTTCCCCAGCCCATTGACTCAGTCCTCCCATCCTCCGCATGGTGGATCGGAGAGGACTAATTCCAGTGCCAACAGCCAGGTGCCAAATTTTCAGGAATTATGAAAGCCAGTTGTTAAATACCATTATTTAAAAACAAATTTTATAAACATATTATTTAAAAATGCTTAAAACCTACTAATTAAAAACTCAGAATTAAAGATACTCAAAACTCATCACTTTTTTTAACTTACCTTACTGCTTTTTTTTTTCCTTTTTTTTTTTTTAAAGAATTTATTTATTTATTTGACAGAGATCACAAGTAGACAGAGAGGCAGGCAGAGAGAGAGGAGGGAAGCAGGCTCCCTACTGAGCAGAGAGCCTGATGTGGGGCTTGATCTCAGGACCCTGAGATCATGACCTGAGCCAAAGGCAGAGGCTTAACCCACTGAGCCACCCAGGTGCCCCACCTTACTGCTTTTTTTCCTTTCCTCTTGAGGTTATGTCTAATGTATCTGTGGGGAGGAAACACTGTCCATCTCGCCCCAAAGTCGTATTTGTTGACTTGATGCTGGTAGCTTGCCATCAGCCAAGGTGGGAATAAGTCATGTTAGCAATAGGCAAATGCTGCAGGTCAGGGGTTCACTTACTGTTTTGTTGATTGTCTGGACTTAAGTGATTACAAAAATGTTAGTAATTCAGATTGAATCTAAAAGTACGGTGATCCTCTAGCCTTTACGTAGTGGATAGCATTCAACTTGAGAAAATAGTCTTTTGATATTATACATTATTACCCACTTGAGCAAAGGAGTTGTTTGCTTCACTGATGAAAGACTGAAGTTCTCAGGGCACCTGGGTGGCTCAGTGGGTTAAAGCCTCTGCCTTCAGCTCAGGTCGTGATCTCCGGGTCCTGGGATCGAGCCCAATGTCAGGCTCTCTGCTCAGCAGGGAGTCTGCTTCCCCCTCTTTCTCTGCCTGCCTCTCTGCCTACGTATGATCTCTGTCAAATAAATAAATTCTTAAAAAAAAGACTGAAGTTCTCAAATATGGTTGTACTGAAGCCAGAGGAGGTTTGGTCTCATGAGTCAAATTTGTATAAGGGTGCGAAATAGTTTTAAAAGTAGGCCCCTCATCAAATTTAATCACAATAAGTTTATTAGATAAAGTTACTAGATTGGGATGTGACTCCATCCGTCAAATCATGGTTAATGTGAAACTGTAGGTTGACCAAGGATAGAAGAGTTTAGCAAAACTTAGTGAAACATTTTTTGAGAGTCGGTTGGTTATATGGAGTTTGCAATAAGGAGTGTTTCATTAACATGAAATTGTGGGCTCCACATCGTTCATCTCAAAAAAATTCACAAAAATCTTAAATATATATGTATGTATTGCTATCTGTCTATATATACATATGGTGTGTGTGTGTGTGTGCATGCACATTTCTCCCCAGAGACCACAATAAACTTACATATGTATATATGATATATTTGTATATACATATGGGATATGTGTATATGTGTGCCCATTTTCCTCCTAGAGACCACAATAAACCCACGTATGTATGCATATATGATATGTCTGTATATACATATGGTATGTGTGTGTGTGCACATTTCCCTCCAGAGACTGCAGTAAACTACATATGTATACATGTGTTCTACGTCTGCATCTACATGTGTGCGTGTGCAGGTGTTAAACCCTAACCAGCACACAGTCACCACAATCCAGCGTCATTCTCAACACTGTCTCAAATTCTCCCTCATCTCTCTCGTGCTGTTTCTCTTATTTCCTTCCTCCCTCCTCCCTGCACCCTTCATCCGCACATCTCATTTCTTCAAAACTCACCTCAGGGGTTACCCTCTACAGTTTTCACCCTGGATCTCCCAGACCAAGTTCAAGGGGTCCCGTCTTCATGTTGCAGCGAATGCCTTATGGGCTCACGGCTCTTCGGCTCTCACAGTTAGCACTGCCTTGCCTTTTGTTATAGTTGTATTTAAATGTGTATCTAAAAAAATGTGTATCTACCTAAATATTGTGTTCTAAAATTTATGTAAATTATATATTTATGAATTCTCCTAAATCTTACTTTTTAAAAAAATCTAAACCTTTTGTCTGAGATACATTCATAGTGAGACCCAGAGCCATAACACACTTATTATCACTCCCGAGGAGCATATTGCTGCATAAGTGCATCACAATTTATCTATCCTCTGCCTACACACATGTCGATTTTTTCCACTTTTCCACTCTTAAAAACACTTAACTGTTAGAACCGTGACTGTTATGATATGACTGTCCTGGTTCTCATGTGCATGAAGCCAAAATTAAATTTTATAAGGCAATATCAAAGTATCTCTTGTATCATTTTTATTAATTACTACTTCTCCCTGCAGTGTACATACATTCCTGTTGAACTACATTCACTCATACGCTTTGACCACTTTTTATCAGATTGTCTTTCTCTTTATTTTTACAGAGTTTTGAAACTTTTATTTTCACTTTCTTGGTGGTATATTTTGATAACCACAAATTCATAATTTTAACATATCCAGTCATTTATTTTATGGGTCATGTGTTTTTAAAAAATTGTGTTATGTTAGTCACTATACAGTACATCATTAGTTTTTGATGTGATATTCTATGATTCATTGTTTGCATAGAACACCCAGTGCTCCATGCAATCCCTGCCCTCCTTAATACCCATCAGCAGAGTCCTGTGCTTTAAGGAATTTTTTTCCACCCTTAGTTTATAAGTTTTTATAAGTTTATAAGTTTTCTTCTAAAAGTTTTCAAAGCTTTGCTTTTCCTCTTCAAGTCCAAGCTAATTTTAGATGACTAATTCCTTCCTTGGCCCCATTTATCCAGTGGTCTTTTCTTTCACCCTCTTCCATCATAGGTCATGTTTCACAGACGCATGGGTCTGTTGTAGGGGTCTCTGTTCCTGCGCATTGTTCTTCATCTGTCTCTGCACTTACGCCATGTTACCATAATCCTAAGAATTAAAAATAATATTATCTAGAAAGGAGAGTTGTCCCATCTTGTTCTTATTCAGGAGTGTCTCAGTTCTTTTGGACCATTTTTATTCTGTATCCATTTTAAAGAAGCTTGTCAAGTTTCATGAAATACCTCATTGATGACTGATAGGACTTAATCTTAATCTTGAGTTACTTAATCTTGAGGATCATTTTAAGAAAAGTGACATCTTTACATTATTCTATCTTCCTCTTTGTGGACATGACCATTCTCTTTTCTGTGTTCCTATATCACTCTCACTTTTCTTTAATGTCTTTCAACAGACTAATAATTTTCCCACTAAAGTCTTGCAAATTTGTTGGATTTCTGCCTAAAAACTTTGTCACTGTGACTGGTGAGTAACATCTTTTAAAAATTGCATTTTAAACTGTGTGTGTGTGTGTGTGTGTGTGTGTGTGTGTGTGTTGTATTAGATCATGTAGAGCTAGCCACCATGACAAAAACATCAAAGCAGTGTGAGGACTGTTCATGAAACTGTGTTTGGCAGGGAAACAGGACGGAGGAAGGCTCTCCCTCATGCCATTACCTGAGACCCAGGCTGATTGAAGTTTTGTTACCTTCAGTACATGGTTTCATTGTATCCAGGCAGAAAGGAGAAGGAGCTTGGAGAAGCTGTATCAGAAGGTTTTGAAAGGCCTGGGTTGTATATGGAATGCGTTACTTTTGCTTTTATTTCAATGAACGGAAATAAACATGAAGCCACCATAACTGCTGGTAGTAGAGAATATAAGAAATGAAGTCTGTGCCAGGAAAGCAAGTTCCAGAAACTCTGCATACCTGAGGTGGAGACACGCAGTTCTGCTGGGGAGATACCTGTCTCTGCCAAAGTCTACCCCCGTGATCGCCATCTAACTTTCACACTCTTACTCCCACATATAGACTACTTTCCTCTTCCTAAGTGTTACCCCATCTGGCTCAAAGCCCAGCATATCTGGAAAGTGCCCTGTACTCTCTAAGTTTTCCGGAGTCCTCATGGTCCAGCAACCCAGGATCTGTAAAGACTGTTCCTCTTTTGGGCTGGGATGGAGGAGGGAGAGATGCTGGGATGCTCCATTTGTACCTCCATTCAAGATTTAAACTTACCCTTGATATTGGGAATGCTGATGGCCAACAACCCTCTGCTGCCTTCCCCAAAGACATGGCAGCTTCCGGATCTAGGGGCCATTCAGTGTGAGAATAAAAGGTCAGTGTTCTCAACCCATCTCAGGACAGTGTTGAAGAGACAGCCCACCATTAGAACCCCCCCCACCAATGGGATGGCTAAAGCTTCCAGTGAGACTGTGGTTGGGGATCTACCTCTCTTTTCAATTCTGCTTACTGGCTTTTCTCCACAGGAGTTACTCCCAAGAGCATTTTCTGGTAACCTCCTGGTGCCAATCTCTGTCAGAGTCTGCTGCCTGTAGGCGTCCAACTGTGAATTTCCCAGAAAACAGAATTAGGGTCTAATTTAAAAAGTTGTTCTACTGCCCAGGTGTGGAGGACCTCAGAAATTTCTCCCTACAGAGCTACTTCATTGTTAGGGATTGATGTCTGGCGTTTTCTTATTCGTCTCTGTTCTCAGTGGAACTGTGTGGCTATTATTCTTTTCCCAGTGCACCACTGGATATTGTGTTGTCTGTGATGGGATGGTGGAGTATCTGACAATTAAAGGGTGGCAGGTAGAAATTTTGGGGGGTCATGAAACAGTCCTGCATCCTGATTGTGGTCGTAGTTACATGAATCTATACATGTGGTGACATTTCACAATCTCTGTCATAAAAATATATAAACACTTGTGAAATCTGAATAGTGTCTGTAGTTTATTAGTACAGTAGAATTATGTCAGAAACCATGTCCTAGTTTTGATCATTTTACTTAGCTATGGAAGGTGCTGCTATTTGAGGAAGCTGGGTCAAGGGGACATAAGAACTCTTTGTACTACTTTTCCAACGTCTGTGTAAGTTTAAAATGATTTCAAAATCCAAAGTTTTTTTGTTGTTTTAAAGAAGTTTCTTACCCATTGCTTTTAAATTCTGGCTCATGGTAAATATTAATTTAAAATTATTTAAAGTGTTTTTTAAAAAATTATGAGAAGTTTTTTAGGAGATTAAGGAATCTGCCTATTTCCACACTCATAGTTTGTCTAAAAGGAGCTTTAGACTCATGTGTGAAAGGGTGTCATTGACTGGCTCTGTGTCAGTTAGTTACCATGATGGGATGTTTACTGCATCAAACATTACACTTTGCTTCCAGTTCCTTGGCCACTAGGACTCTACCATGTTTGATCCCCAGCTCTCCCTCTCATAGACTGGGTTTCTTGTATCTGTGAGCTTCCCAGAGGCCACAGACTTGGGGACACTGGAGATAGCAGGTATGGGAGAGAATCCAATCCTGTTCTCAAAGAGCTTATAATTTTATTTGGGAAGTAAGATGGCCACAGAAAAGGATTTGGCAATTTAAGGATCACATAGAACAACTTAATGAGTAGATAAATAAATAAATGTGGGAAAAGGTAGCAAAAGGGGTGAGGAGGAAATATGAGGACAGGGCATAATTCTAACTGATCTGGCTTTAACACAAACAAGACCAGTTGGTTTGGTAGTAGATTTAATGACTGAAAATACTTCAGCATCCCTCCCATCAAGACGTTGGGTCTCTTTCTTGTTCCTTCACTGAGATTGCTTTAACCAGTGAAATGCTGTGGAAGGGATGTTATGCCTGCTTCAGGCTGGCCTTTATGAGGCCTGGCAACTTCCTGCTCCCTTGGAGCCCTGAGGCTCCTTGTAGGAAGTTCAGATAGCCTGTGGAAGAGACCCCATGGAGATGTAGAGGGGCGAGTATGGTTCAGGTCCAGATGCTCCTACCAAGGTGCCATTCATGTGACTGAGACTTTTTGGAACCCTCCAGGCTAGTCTAACTACCAACTGAATACCATCTAAGTGACCCAGTCAACACTTGTAGTTGGAAGAATCACTCACTAGAGCTCTGCCCAAGTGTCTGACTCACAAAATTATGAGTTTGGTTGGGGAATGAATGACCTGAAATGAGTGATTTATTCTAGAGATTAGGCATTGTAATATTATGAGAGAAGCCAGAAGTTAAGTCTAGAAGGGATGGTTGGGGGATCAGAGAATTCACTAACTAGGGTGAAGGGGAAAAAAATCTAAGTGTCTCAATCTGTTTAGACTTCTGTAATGAAATACAACAGACTGGATTGCTTACAAAAACATTTATTTCTCATAGTTCTGGAGGTTAGGAAGTCCAAGATCAAGGCACCTACATGGTTGTGTTCTGATGAGGGCCCTCTTCTTGGTTCCTAGCTGTTGCCTTCTCACAGTGCCTCCATGGTGAAGGTTACCTCTGGACTTCTTCTCTAATGGCCCTGAATGGCCTAATGAGAGCCTTTATGTCCTAATCACCTCCCAAACACCTCACCTCCTCATAATATCAACTTCAGAGACTAGGATTTCAACTTGTGAATTTAGTGGGGGACAAAAATATTTCAACCCGAGCACCAAGGCAAGCTCTTGTTTCTGCAACAGGAATAGGCTGTAATCACTGTAGGTTCCCAGGACAGGCAGTGGGAAAGAACAAGCTAGATGTAAAGCAGAGTCGTACTGGAACTAGCTGGGACGAATGGAGTCCCCAAGGACAAACTGGCACTCACATTAGTCTCACCCCACATCTAACCTGGATGATGGAGAAGATCTGCAGAAGAGTCTGGGCACCTTGCTGCAGAGTTGCACGTGTGTCTAGAAAAAATGAGAAATTTGATGGGATGGTTGCCGGCCCAAGTTGCCGCTGCCTAATGCAACAAGGTGGGCTGTCAAGTCATTAGCCAAGTGCATGAATTTTAGAGGCTTCTTCTGAACTTCATGCCCACCACCACACCCCACTTCCTGATCTCATGCAGAATCCTCTGTGGCAACCCTAACCTGAACCATACAAGGAAGGGAGACCTATGAACCATAGTTCCAGTTTAGTTTCATATTTGGATTTTCTGTGGACTATTTAGAGGCTTATGATGGTCAGAATAGGGCTCCATGGGCCTGTTGGAAGGACTGAGGGACTTAGAAACTACCACAACATCATGCATTTTAGAATTTAATAAATGGAAAACCAAGACTACAATGAGTTGGTTGCTCTTGGATGTTTTAATGAGCCAGAAATATACATGGGAATGAAAAGTAAGATCCTTGGCTCTGAGTCCACCTGCCCCCTCTATACCAAGTTGAGGAAACAGTGAATTCATTCATCTCAGTCTGTGCCGTATCTCACATATCCTTCAGAAGCTTGGAATGATTTAAACGACTTCTTTTCCTCCATAGAGGAAAGTTTGTCGCATTACCTCTTTCTTTCGTGGCAGGCTTGAAAGTCACATCATTAGCAGATGTTGCAATTTTCATTTTTCCTCAGGGGACGGGATGGGTTGGGACTTAAGCACAGGTGTTCAGTGAAGACCGTAGCCTGTGATTCGGGTTAAATGTGACATAATTTTATAAGTACTCAGCTTCTTCACACCAAAGCATCATTATCAAATAGAGAAAGTCTTTTGTGGCTTTCTAGGATTTAGCATGACCTCAGAATCTTGACACTTCACGTTTCTTTCGAGGGCAAACTTGAGCTCGCCTCTCTTGATGTTTTCATGTCTAATGAATGTGTTTTTCTTGAGAGGCTTTGATGTCAGGTTGTTTCTCACTCAGAGCTACACTTTAATGTGTTATCTGAGGAGTGCAACTACTAGAGCTTTACAGTGTCATTAAATTAGGTAGGCGTGGGAGCTGCCACAGCAAAGACAGGCCGAAATCTTTCCATTTTACTATGAAAGAGTCCCCATTGGAAAGGGAAAGGGGCTGTTTTTACTTTTTATTTGGTCTTTGGTCTTATGAAGAACAGAAAGAACAGAAAGAAGAAGGTTTTCCGTTTGTATTATGCCATTATGGGATTTCAGATATCGTACTGTACAAAGGTGATCACGGTTAATTTTAGCCTTGTGAGAACTCAACCACAAGGCTCAGTCCTCTCAAGAGGCTGGGTTGCACAGAGAACAAAACCAGATTACTGGTTTCAGGATGGAGGGGAAATAACAACACCAAGAAAGGCAGTCCCCCCCCCCCCACCTTTTTCTTAATGCTTTGGGAGAGGACTCCAGCACTGTTCTGTTACTCCTAGTGCCAGTGGGATGATGACAACAGTCGTTCAGTTCCAGGGACTTTTGGGTTCCTACAGGTTAATGAGGACCTAGACTAATAGCCCTATTGGGATTTCAATTTAGAGTTTTATGTAAGGTAATATCCACTTCCATGGGAATAAATATTTTTTTATCTACACAGAAGGTTTGGCTCTTAGGATTAAAAACAAAGTCATCTATTGGGTAATTTTTTTTCCTGTAATTTCCTACCCATGCTAAAACAGCAGCAAAGTCAAACCCAGTTTGATGATGATCATCATCATCATCATTAACATCTTCATTTTCTTTTAGCTCAGAATACGTTATTCTTCAGAGCAAACATGAACTGTGAGTCTATGCACAGGGGCCTAATAAATGCTAAGAGAAATGCTACTCTGCATTAACAAATGCATTGCATTAGAGTCGGCTAGTAGTCTCTTGGCAATAGAGATGTTACTGGATGCCATTATATTTGGAGTTAGCTTTTGTGACCTTTAGAAGCTAGCTAATGTAGAGGAAGAAAGGAAGACATATCTTATTGTGCAGACAATGCACACTGTAAGACAGGTTGCAAAAAGCTATTGGTTTCATCACATAAATCTCTTTGCCTCAGAGAAGTTGGAAAGATCTTAGTAATTCATGGGCAGAAACTTTAATTTACTGTTTTTCCTGGGTGCCACTGAGGGATGCAAAGAGGGAAAAAACCTTATTACAAGGTGTACTGTTCTATTAGGGGGGAAAAAAATACAAAAAGAAGATTCAGGGGTTGCTGATCACAATGCATTTGCTCGTTATCAAGAACATAAAGTAAAATTTCTTTGTACATAATTGTTTGAAAAGTCTTGTAGCATTATTAATTTTCTTTTGGACTGCACATGTATACCGAGGCACTAGGCTGGTACTTTGAATGATTACATTTTCTGTTATGTCAGGATAAAATGAAGAAAATCATTTTCATAGCTATCTCTTTTTATGGGAACCCATTTGTGTGTGTGTGTGTGTGTGTGTGTGTGTGTGTGTGTGTATGTGTGTATCCCTTGAAGTAATGTATGTGATAGATAAAATAGGTTTGAGAATCTAGTGAGTGACAAAGTGGGCAGAGATGGATATGTACCCTCCTTTTTCTTACAGGGATTTCTCATGATGCTTTGGGGAGAAGTTTTCAAAATATGCAAACTAGGTAGAAAGGACCACCTCTTTGGATTATGACCTTGACCTTGTTTGCTGTGTACTAAAAGAGGCCCAAAGCATCCAGACTGTGGTTTTGTTTCTGGTAATGCTATGTGGTCCCATTTCCCAGCCCTGAGGTGGAATAGCAGCAATATTCTTTATTATTATTATTACTATTATTATTGTTATTGTTATTCCCAGTTATCCTTTGGGTACAGCAGCAAGTCATCTGTGGTGGGGACCAAACCCACAGGATGAACACTTTCACATCTCACTTAACACTTGAGATGGCCGAGTCAGAGATGCAAAGCTACAGGAAGTTCCTCAGAAAGAGATTTCTCGGTGTTCATGCCAAGCACTAGAAGTCCTCCCACCTGCCATTGACAGGTGTCTCTGGCTCTGTTTTGTTGATCATAAGCCTCCTTTCCTAAAGAGAGGCTCTCAAGACAATGCTCCTAACACCAGCCCAAACTCTACAATGTACCCAGGATCTCAAAAGTGCAAATCATGCTGGCAAATAACATTTACTATATAAATCAAATAACACATTCATTATCTCTGAGGACCTTGAAACTAGCAATAGAAATTAAGTTGAGTTTTGGGCTGCCTCTGCTCTGCTTTGGGGAAAACAGCAGGGAATTGGAAATATTGTCATGAACACCAGTAATACTATGGTTTGAGAATGGTTAGCCCCTAGTGAAACTAGTGATTTATACATCCTGAAAATAGTAATGATGATTAAAACGATAGAGAAGAGTTTTTCTTTTCTCAGTAATATTTACAGATGAGCAGGAACGACCACGAAGGAAGTTTCTCATTCGCCTTTTATTTTTTCATGGCACAACAGGAGAGGAATATTCTAGATTCAGGGCCTATCCCTTGGGGCCTGATATGTTCAGGACTGCTCACAGTAGGTACAAAGTGGGATGTGCTACAAAACAGGCAGATTTGCCATTTCATGCTTCTGTTTTTTTGAATAGTAGTAAATTGTTCTGAAACCATAGGCATTGTGTCTGTGTGACAGGCGAGTGTATTAAAGTATTAATTTTTATTTGCTTTTCCCTATTTTTTTTCTAAGCAGGTAGACAGCTCCTTTGCATTTTTATTCTTCAGAGTGTTTTCATAGAGCTCAAATCAGAAGCTGCCTAAAGTCAGTCAGGTCAGTGGTCCATTCTGTCTTTTGTAATGGCTGAAGTTCTTTGAAGGTGTGATGCTGGTGTCTCAGAGGGAGGAGGGGCTAACTGGGCTTCTTAGGAGAAACCAGCACAAACCTCCTGGATGCAACAGCACAGCAAATGATGTTTGCAAAGCCCTAGGGAGAGGAGGAGCCGCCGTAATGACTGCAGTGGAACCCAGAATTGGAATTAAGTGAATTTTTTTTAAAAAAGATTTTATTTATTTATTTGTTAGAGAGCGAGCGAGCACAGGCAGACAGAGGCAGAGGGAGAAGCAGGCTCCCTGCCGAGCAAGGAGCCAGATGTGGGACTCGATCCCAGGACGCCGGGATCATGACCTGAGCCGAAGGCAGCTGCTCAACCAACTGAGCCACCCAGGCGTCCCTGGAATTAAGTGAATTTTAAGAGAATACATTTGATATTTCCTTGATATTTCCTTGATATTTGATATTTCCTTGAGGCCTTGGTTTGTGCTGCTGGCACTGAGACTGTTCAGTCATGTGTCCGCTTTGCCCTTCCACCTGTCTGTTAGGCTCTGCCATCAGCGTGACTGGAGGGAGGAAGTCCTGAAAGGGAAAAGGAACACCTTCCTTCCTGTTTGCATTCTGTCCTCCTAGACACGCATCTCAACTGTGGCAGCTCATTTTGGTAGGAGCACTTGATTTAAATTTGCAGTTTTCAAAGAACCGCTGACATTGTGCCCTCTCAGAGATCCAGCACCAGCAGGCCAGGCTTCCCTTCTCAGGGGTCTGGGTCCCAGGGCCACACAGACTTTCTGTGAGATGAGACACTAGCGTCTGCTGGCTGATCTCTCCTCAGAGGTCTGAGTGACCCATCTGTGGGTCTCCCAAATTACAAGTATTAAAAATTCTGAACTTTTCCCTCTGATCTTTCAGTTCTATGGCTAGAATCTGTGACTTACTCTGTTTGATACTCGATAATTTCTGTCATTACATCTTCTCAGCTCTTCAGTAGCCAGTTAACTCTGTTGTGTGTTCTGTGTATGATACTCTCTGTTAAAGTAATGGGTCTGGTTTCTGTCTCCTGACAGGACCTGACGGACAAAAAGGGACTTCTTCTTACATGCAGCACTTTTACCTCTGATGGTTGGAATGGCATCTTGCACCTAATATATGCTCAGTAATGTACCTTGGTTTGATTTAATTTGTTGCCATAGCAAGAGGATCGTCTTTAAAGCCTATTGGTAAAGACCAAGAGCTTTGGAATGTGATAGAGATGGGTTGAAATCTCAGTTCTGCAACTTAGTAGCTGTATTGTTTTAAGCAAACTACTTAATCCTTCTATGCCTTCTATGCCTTTATTTCCCCATCTGTAAAATGGGCATTAATATAGTGTCTACCTCATATGTCGTTGTGAACATCAATGGGCCACTGTAGGCAAAACCGAGCGCCTAGAAAGTGTTGAATAAATTATAGTTATTATTTGTATAAGAGAGGCACTTCAGAAGAAGAGGAGTTTGCAAAGTCATATAGCCTTGAATGAAGGTGAAAGAGGGGAAAGGGAAAAAGTAAAAAAAAACAAAAAACAAAAAAAAACCCGAAAAAACAACAAAAGCAGAGTATGTGTTGGAATGGGGTGGGGATAGTAATATAGAGAGGACAGTGGGCATGTGGGTGAAGGTGACTGAGCTGATTTTAGGTAAAATATGCAATCTTATAATGAAGGCTCCATAGTGTGTTTCATTTCGTCCTTTGTCCACTTTAAAAAAAAATAACAACAAATTTAAACAAAATGGGTGAGCCTGGTGGTGGGTATTATGGAGGGCATGTATTGCATGGAGCACTGGGTGTGGTGCATAAACAATGAATTCTGGAACACTGAAAAGAAATTTAAAAACTAAATAAAAATTTATAAAAATGATTACATTTAAATTAAAAAAATTTAAACAAAAATGTTTAATTTATGCAATTTAAGAGAACTGAATTTCCAATATTTCCAAATATTTCTTCATATTTAACTCCTTATATTACAAACCTTTCTAAAGGAGATTACATATTGCATACCTTCTTTTATTTTTTCCAGTGACTTATTCTTGGTAGAGAAAGTTCTTTCCCACCTTGATAGCATGTCAAATGTTGCTTCTGATCTCTTCCTGAAACTGCTCCCTTCTTTTTCCATTGAAGAGTCTGTGCCATTAAGCATGTGTCTTATAACAATTGTCACATCCTTAAATTGTAATGTAAAAACATAAAGTTCTCATTTGCTCAAGCTGAGATTTCCACCTCAATGGTGTGGAATGACAGGCTTCAATTTGTGTACAGGTTCACAAACCAATAATTGGGTTGAGCTCATGTCCTGTGCTCTTTCTCCTGGTACATTTTCTAGTATTTGATTGTTATGCTTGGATGCTAGCTGTAAACTAGTCAGTGCCCATGCAAAGCATGCTGGTGAGTTTGAAAATAGTATTTCATGTCTTCAGAGAAGGTCTCTTGGACCAAACCACCCAGTGCATGTTGTCTCTGACAAATAAATCAGAAAGGATGGCATTCAGTTTAGCTGACCTGTAACAACTGCTTTGGTTTAAAAAAAAAAAAAGAGAGAGAGAAAAGCACTTTGCTTGCCACAGTATGAACATGCACACCACAGATGCTGGTCACCATGAATGTTGTTCAGATTCATTTGTGCCTATACTGAGTCGTTCTGGGTGACTAGGATTAATGAAGACGAGGTCAATGGCAAGGGCAGACACAAAAAACCTGTAGAATAAAACCCAATTCGTACTTGTTTTTGTAGCATATATGCATTTGTGTGTGTATATATATATGTATACACACACATCCATGGTAGATATGCAAATATACATGTATGTGAAGCATGCATTTCTCTCTGCTATAATCTGTTGTCCCCTCCTGGAAAAGGAAGGAAAAAGTATTGTGACTGCTGTGGGTCCTATGAACCTGAACTCAGAGATATGGGCACTTCCTCTTAGTCGTCCTACTGCCTGTGTAAGGGAAGCACCAAATGTGTGTGTGTGTGCGCACACGTGTGCATGTGTGCATGCGTGTGTGCATGGATGCATGTGCACTTATTAACTTGTGTATATGTGTGTGTGAGAGAGAGATAGGGAAAGAGAGATGTGTAATGGTTAAGCCAGAAGGCTGCTAGAGGCACCAGGGCGACTAGACGTGGGTGTCAGGATGCAGAGGCAGTAAAGATGCAAAAGCAGATTCTGCTGTTTGTTTTGTCATCTGTTTTGTTTTGTTAGGTTCCATGTAAGAGTGACATCATCTAATGTTTGTCTTTCTCAATCTGATCTATTTCCCTTAGCATTATACCCCCTAGGTCAGTCCATGTTGTTGCAAATGGTGAGATCGCCTCCTTTTTTATGGCTGAGTAGTTGGGTCATACAGTGACAGATAATAGCGACACTTATGGTCAGCACAGCCCAAGATGTTGAATCAGTATATTGTACACCTTAAATTATGTAATGTAGTGTCAGCTCTATGCAAACAAAAAATGAAAAGGTACAAATCCAATAGATTAGAAATGGTGAATAGAAGGTGGTCTGGTTCAGTGTAAGTGACTGTCCGTGACTCTAACTGGTCATTTAGGCACAAAGGATAAGTTTTAATGGACAGGAACAACTTAAAGGACCTAGAGCAGAACACAGTGCAACTGCCAATCTGTGTTTTTCTAAATACCCCCAAATTCTCTTCCCTTATGGTTTATGGTTCTGGCCAGCCAGGGATTAACAAAATTGTTAGACTGTTGTTCACATTAAAGGTAAAGCTGTCCTGAAAAAAATCATAAATGTAGAACATGCATGGGATTTAGCCCACAGGTGGTTTGATACATGTAATGGGTTCTTAGAGGTCTTTATTCCATGTTCCTTCAGGAGAGTTAGGATTTTAAGGAACGCAATTACAATATATGGAAATAATGAATTATTATATTTTATTATTAAAGAGATTTGTTGAATAAGTCTGAGTTAAGACTATGGAGGATTATAATTCCAATGCAAGTAAAATAAAATTCACAATTACCTGGAAATTTTACATTCAGGTAGTTGTAAAATAATAAATAGGCATTTTATTAGGAAGAGTATGATCACACGAAGAAAAGAACTATATTTAAAATAGTGGTCTTTCTTAAGAAATTTATAAATTATAGCAAACAAGTAGCTAAATATTTAATTAGAATGAAATAAAAGTATTACAAATGTACTGTAAAAGTTCTGCACTGAGCAAGAGGTTAAAATTCAGTGTCCATTAAAAAAGTCAAAGGGTAAAATCTGCACTTACATGAAAATTATTAGGCATGCAGTTCCATTTAAGGATGCTTTGAGTCCTTGCTCTGAATATCACCTCCTCATTCCCTCTAGTCCTACCCAAATCCACATTTAACAAATTTATTCATTTATTCATTTATTCAAAAGATGTTACTGAGACATCATCCGCCATATGCCCAAACTATTCTAGCCATAGGTAATAGAGCAGTGATTATGACAGCTACAGTCTCTGTCCTCTTGGAGCTTATGTTTTAGTGAAGGAGACAAAAAAAGAACCTAATCTAAGAGATACATCAAATGTTTTCAAAAGAAGATCTCAAGATAAAAAAAATAGAAAAAGCAAGTAGGAAAGGAATATATGGGGGCTAGTATGTGACATGTTAGATGCAGTTGGTGACTAAGGCCTCCTTGAGGACGTGGCATTTGATCAGTTTTGAATGCAGCGAGGACATGAACCATGAAGGAACCCGAACTTCCCATTTAGAGGAGACTCTCAGTTCAAGGACCTGAAGCAAAAATAAGCCTGTCTTATCTTGTTTAAGGAAGAGTGAGAAGACCTTAGGCAAAGGGGAAGTGAGGGAAGGAAAAATGGTAGGAAATAAGGTTGGAGGGGGGCGCCTGGGTGGCTCGGTGGGTTAAAGCCTCTGCCTTCGGCTCGGGTCGTGATCCCAGGGTCCTGGGATTGAGCCCCGCATCGGGCCCTCTGCTTAGTGGGGAGCCTGCTTCCTCCTCTGTCTCTCCCTCTGCCTGCCTCTCTGCCTACTTGTGATCTCTGTCCGTCAAATAAATAAATAAAATATTAAAAAAAAAAGAAAGAAGGTTGGAGGGATGTATTAGTTACATGTTATTACCTATTACACACTCTGAATTTTCTGAAACAGCAGCCATTTTCTTGATCACAATTCTGCAGTTTGAGCTGGGCATACCTGGGTGGCTCTTCTACCAACCATGTCTAGGCTCTAGTCATCTGACTGAACTGAGGCTGATGGTCTGAGTTGGTCTCAGTCATGTATCTGATGGTTGGTGCTGGCCCGTGGCTGAATCATGTCCCCAGCCAGTTTCTTTACATGGTAATGAAGTATTCCAAGAATGTAAGCCCCAATTCCCAAGCCCTTAACAAGCATCTTCATATATCATGTTTGCTGATATTCCGAAGAACAAAGCAAATCACATCTTCAAGTACAGCATCAAGGTGTAAAGAGAATGTATAGGGGTTATAATTCACCAGGGCTGTTAATGTGAAAATACAGAAGGCATGAAGGGGCCAGGTGCCTTTACTCCTTCTTATCTTCCGACTCCTCTTCCTTTGCTTTTCCTTCACAACGCTCTAGACTGCTTTATGGTTCTCTGAAGAGTCCAGATGACAGCCCTGCCATCCTTGAGCAATTTAAACTGCACCCAACCTTGTTCACATAATGCTACATATAAACAAAAATAATTTTCTAATAGGCTATGTGGCTAATTAGGTTAAATGCTTGCTGCTACAAGTGACCAGCCCTGGTTTCTGGAGCAGCAGTGACAGCCTATAGAGTCTGAGTGGTACACTAATGTACTCTAATGTGCTACTTGAGAAGTTCTAACTTAAAGGATTTGAACCCTAAATTCTCCCTCTAATACTCTCCTTCAGCCCTACCACTTTCAGATTGTAAGAACAGCTAACATGTATTTGAAAGACACTTATTCTGACCCAGTATTCATTATCCTCTTTCTCTCCTGGTTAGTAGAACACACATTTTATTTGAGGCAGGAATGTCCTTTTACCAAGCAATGACTCCTGATAGATCCAAGTCAGTCTTAGGAATTGTTTCCTTCACTTTCTCAGGGTTAGTTTGAACTAGGGGTATTCATTATATCGATCTAGCTAAAGAAGAGTTAGGCTAGGGTAGTGCATCAGCTGAGCCATGTTCTGGCTTTTTAAGGAGTATCCTCCCTGGCCTCTTCCAGGTTTTAGTAGTTAGAGGCAATCTTTGGCATTCCTTGGCCTGTAGATACATTCATCTAATCTCTGCCTCTCCACCTTCACATCACCACTGAGGCTTGACTCTGTAGCCTTTGTTCTGCTAGGTATCGCAGAAGCATGTGTTGACCTAAAGGGGCCATAAGATCAAAGGAGTTGAAATGCTGAGCTGTCTGGAGGACAGCTCCTCAGAAACTTCTATACAGAGAATTTGTCTGCTGAGAAGTTATCCCAGAGGGGCTGTGTGAAAGTTGGGGGATGTTAATTGTCATAGAAAACCTAACCTGTCTTGACTCACACACTATCTTTGCTGGGTAAAGAATGGGGAAATATTTATATGGTAATATGCTTCACATATTCATCTTCTCATTTAATCATCCAGACAACCCATAGGTAATCTGTCTTATAAGCAAGGATACAATGGTTCAGAGAAGTGAAGTTGCACAAGGGCCCACAGCTACTAAGGTGGGAGAGCTTGGACTTAAACTGAGAGGGACGCCTGGGTGGCTCAGTTGGTTAAGCAGCTGCCTTTGGCTCAGGTCATGATCCCAGTGTCCTGGGATCGAGTCCCACATCAGGCTCCTTGCTCGGCAGGGAGCCTGCTTCTCCCTCTGCCTCTGTCTGCCACTCTGTCTGCCTGTGCTTGCTCTCTCTCTCTCTCTCTCTCTGACAAATTAAAAAAAAAAAAACACAAAACTGAGTCAGAGCCCATGCTCTTAAGAGTTCCTGCTCTCATTGCCTCCACTCATTCACTCACCAGGTGAACCACTATACTCTTTCACACACATCACCCAACTCCTATATCTGGTTAATACCATTTCTGTTCATGGTCTCATCTCAGATGGTTGTATACCAAATTATACCAAATTTAATCATAGAAGAGGTGTTTTCCTTGATTTTTATGAAACTGTTACTTTCTGCTCATTATAATGATGTGAAAAAGTGATTAAAAGAACAATAGGCTATAGTTAGTAATACTGTATTTATAAATTTAAAATATTGGTAAAAAGGTACATTTCATGTTAAAATATTCTTGCTACAATAAAAATGAAAAACAAGAGAAATTGGCTCTCTTACAAAATATTCACAGATATGCAAATGCACAACATGCATACTATCATGATAAAAAGGTTCTTTCAAGTACTAAATAGACAGTATTATACATAATTATTTTTATTTCTAAACTGGACATCGAATGGCATGCATTCGTGGATTTAAATACGTTTCTGCGATGTACACATAACTAATCTATTGAAGGCATAGGTAAGCCAATCGGTGTAAAATAAGATTAGTTCATGTAGGGTGAGGTGCATTCAAATGAAACATTTCGTTTTAGTCCCCCTTTCTAGTTGTTTGGTTCAGCAGAAATTTTCATTTGTCAGAACTCCTCCATTGATCCATTCTGCTGACCTCTCTCTCAGTTGTCTTTAGAAGTTGTAAGTTTCCCTTCAGACTACTCCAACTCTTAGAGTAACCATACTTCACAGAGCTTTATGAAACATCAAGTTCTTGTCCCTGAAATAAAAGTCTAGTTATATTCATTGTGAGTGCTTTCCTTCAGCTGGGTGGAATGGAAACTTTTCTGTTTTCATCTCTTAAATTATGGTCAGGTCACACAGAGGCCACAAAGAAATCAACAGAAAAACTTGCTGCTCAACCATCAGTGGTTCTAGCCATTGTTGTGAGAAAGTGAATAGGATGCATTTTCCTGACATAAGCTACCTACTTTTTAGTTTTGCCTGTGCCTTCCAAATTCAAGAAGCTGTGATTCAAAAAATAAATGCAGTTTCCATGTTTATATTAAAAGTCTACTGCAAATATTCTCATTGAGCATTCTGTCTTTTTTAAAGTACATGAGTTTCAGCTATAGATGAATAGGACTATAGTCTATGACTTCTGGCCTCTAAGACTTGTTATTGCATTTGATAAAAATTAGAGCAGTCA
Organism: Taxidea taxus jeffersonii; assembly: GCA_003697995.1. Lineage (NCBI taxonomy): Eukaryota > Metazoa > Chordata > Mammalia > Carnivora > Mustelidae > Taxidea > Taxidea taxus. The sequence goes on along the minus strand of ML104546.1, from coordinate 36,063 downwards.
GATCTGTAGCAGTAGGATTTGACTATAGTTCCTGATAAAGTAAACCTTTATATGTTTGAATCCTGCTTTAAAGAACATCAGGACAACCATCTAGAATTTATTAAAAGTATTAATGTTCGAACGTTCTTACAAAGCAAGAAGAAGAAACACTTTCTAAATTTCTTGTTGCTTTCACTCTAACATAGCTCCTTAAGTTGTATTTAAAATATAAGGCATTAGCTGATATTTGAAGACATCTAATTAAATGCTTACTGCTTAGGGCTGGTGAACATAAAATAAAAATTCAGCAGAAAGTCCCACTGGTGACTGCTTTCTCCAAAGAGAAATTCAGCTGGTTTCATATTACAGCCCTATACCAACTTTTTTCTAACTGTGCCTTTCCTTTGTTGAGTGGAGTGAGTCGGGGCAGTGGTAGTAATTGCCTCTAAAAAGGTAAAGGGTTCCAAATTCACAGAGTGCATGTCCTTGATTTACCTGTGCCACCACAGAGAGGACCCAAAGCTGAGCATAGAACATTTTGGTCCTAGAATCCTGGTGAAAACTGCATCTACTATAGAGTGAAAGTCATGTACTTACCAGTGGTTATGAAATTGGTATTTTTTACATATTTGACCATCTGAGAGCTTCAAAAGAGTCTAGCTTATAACAAAAACAATAAATCATAGGTCATTTGCTATTCAGAGAAATACAATTATTCTTTATATGATGTTAACAAGAATAAGGATCTTTTTTTTTAAGTTTGGATTTTGCTATATGCTTTGATACTCAAGTATTACATAAAAGCTACTCCAAAATTTAATAATTTTAAACAAAGCCAAATGGAACAGGGGAAATATTTGTGAACCATATATCTGATAAGGGGTTAATTTACAAAATATATAAGGAACTCAAGTAATGCAGTTGCAAGAAAACAAATAACCTGATTTTAAAATGGGCAAAGGACCTGAATAGACATTTCTCAAAAGAAAATCTACAAATGGCTAATAGATATATGAAAAGGTACCTGACCTTAATAATCATAAGGGAGATACAAATCAAGACCACAGTGAGTTGTCACCTAATACCTGTTAAAGTGGTTATTATAAAAAAGACAAAAGATAACAAAAAGTATTGGTGAGGATGTGGAGAAAAGAGGACCTTTGTGCACTAATGGTAGGAATGTAGATTGATACTGTCAAAAACTATGGAGGTTCCTCAAAAAACTAAAGACAGAACTATCCTATAACCCAGCCACTTCTGGGTATTTGTGCAAAGGAAATGAGATCAGTATGTGGAAGAGATATCTGCATCCCCATGTTAATTGCTACATTATTTATAGTAGCCAAGAGATGAAAACAACTTAAGTGTCCACTGATAAATGAATGGACAAAGAAAATGTATAAGGAAATGTATGTATGTTTATGTGTATATGTATATATATGGGGGGAAGAGGGAAAGAACAATAGATATATATAATGAAATATTATTCAGCCATAAAAAGGGAGATCTTGTCATTTGAGACAACAGGTATGCACCTGGAGAACATTATGTTAAATGGAATAAACCAGACATAAAAAGACATATAGACATATATTGTATTATTGCACTTATATGTGGCATCCAAAAAAAGTTGAATTCATAGAAACAGATTTTAGAATGGTGGTTACCAGGGGCTAGAAGGTGAGGGAAATGGGGAAATGTTAGTCAAAAGTAAAAGTTGTAGATATGTAGGATGAATAATTTCTAGAGATCTAAGGTAGAGTATGGTGCCTATAGTTAACAATACTGCGTTACATAATTAAATTTTTCTAAGGGAGTAGATCTTAATTATTCTCACAAAAGGGAAAATAAAGCCAGATAACTATGTGAGGTGATGGCTGTGTTAATTATCTTGATGGTGGTAATCAGTTCAAAATGTGTACCTATATTAAAAGGTCACATTGTACACCTTAAATACAGGCATTTTTTTGTCAATTATACCTTAATAGGGCTGGAAAAAAATTAAAAAACAAAATAATTGTTCTCTCCTAAATTGTAATTGAGCAGGATTTGGTGTGGTCAGCTTGCCTCTTTTCTATGTGGTATCAACTAGGGTGGTGCAGTGTGGCTGATAAATTCACTTTTTTTTTTTTTTTAAGATTTTATTTATTTATTTGACAGAGATCACAAGCAGGCAGAGAG
>ML104546.1:18383-33503 GCA_003697995.1 Taxidea taxus jeffersonii | reverse complement strand
ATATTCATCTCAGGAGCTTTTAGTAACTCCTTTCCAATTGTTGAACAGTTAATTTCTTCTTTTTAAATATCAATTACCAGTGTTTATTTGAAAGATAGGGAAGACTGATGTTCATCACAAAAGTCTATGGACACAGAGAACACTAGTTTGAAGCTGGGACACCTGAAACCACAGTGTGGCTCTCCATTCATAACCATATGATTTGATAGTGTTCAGGAATACTTGGAAATCTGACTAGCTTTCTGGATATGATCATATGGTCATATGATCAATATCATAACTAATATGAGGTACATTTTTGGCTAGAGATTAAAAAAGAATATTTAAATATCAAGATAGGAAATAGACCTATATGTAACATAAAATAGTTGAATTTGCTGGATTTTGACTCAGAATAGAGGAATAAATGCTTGCCTCCCACATAAGTAATTTTTTTTTTACCAACCTTTAAAAAGAATTTCATGTGAGAGATGGTTTCTTTACAGGCAAAACTAGAATAAACATTTTTTGGGACGCTGTTGTTTTCCGCATTACTTTGGGCATTTCAAGCTTAATATAACATGGTCAGGAGAATTGAGAAGGTTATATTAGCGTTTCTCAACATTGGGGCTATTGACGTTTTATGGAGGATAATTCTTTGTGAAAGGGGGCTGTTCTATGCATTATAGGATGATCAGTAGCATCCCTGGCCTTTGGCCACTAGAAGCCAATAATTCACACCAGCTGGGACAATCAGAAGTATCTCCAGATATAGTAAAATGTTCTCTGGGGTAACATTTCCCCCTTTGAGAACACTGGGTTTTAGTAAATTTATAATTAGAAAAACCATTTTTTGGGCGCCTGTGTGGTTCAGTGGGTTAAGCCTCTGCCTTCGGCTCAGGTCATGATCTCAGGGTCCTGGGACTGAGTCCCACATTGGGCTCTCTGCTTGGCAGGGAGCCTGCTTCCTCCTTTCTCTCTCTCTGCCTGCCTCTCTGCCTACTTGTGATTTCTCTCTGTCAAATAAATAAATAAAATCTTAAAAAAAAAAAAAAAGAAAAACCATTTTTTCTCTGAGGCCACTTTCTTTGGTGTTCCTCTGCCTGCCCTTTCATAGTTGAAGGTATCTTCATGAGCTAGTTTTATCTTCCATTTAAATAATAAAAAAAGACTCTTTCAATTTAAAATTTGAATTGATATTTCAAGAAATATAAATGAGTATGTTTGCTTATTCTTAATGAATTTTACCCCAGTGCTATTTGTGGATGCTTTCAATAAGTGATTTTTTAATTTAAGAATGCTAAGAAAGAAATTTGTAAAATAGAAAATGTAAGACTTATGGAATATAGGGCTCGAGAGAACCTTCACTATCAGCTATCACAGACTCACATGACAGTAGAGCTAGAAGGGCTTTCGATGCATGTTGCCAAACTGCTTATTTGCAAATGAAGAAATTGAGGTTTAAAAAGATCATTTGACTTAGTCACATCCTCAGACTTAATCATAGGCAAAATCCAACGTAGAAATTAAAATCTCCCCATTTTCAGCTCAGCTCTCTTCTTACTATCCCATGGTGCTTTTCAAGGGAGCCTTCCCTTATTATCTTCATGGTGCAGTATTTTTACATAAACATATGCTACAGTATTTTTAGACAGAACCCAATAGCACCGTGGGTGTAAGAATGAGAAGCTGCAGGAAGGGAGGAGGTAGGAAGGAATGCTTACTTCAAGGAAATTTTATGTCTGCGGAGTCTGTTAAGATGAAGTTTAACTGTCCCAATAAACACTTGTATATGTATTTTCTATTTCCAGTATTTGGCTATGACCGTGTCTACTTATGAAACTATCTCTTCCTCTGCTCTCTCACTTCCAGTAGCCTGGAGTGATTTTTTGACACCATGCTCTTGGAAGCATGATTTACCTTCCTATTTAAGAAACAGGCAAATCTAGCTCCGAAGTTATTCCCTAGGGTGATATTTACACCATAGCTTGAATCTATTTTGACTGTTTTCCCAGAGAAACTAGGCCTGAGGAGCAGGAACAGGGGGTGTTAGTAGCCCACCTTGCAGTGTTGGGGAGAAATATCCAGAGAAAAACCTGCTTTGGAGAGGTCTCAGCCAGAACCTTCCTCAACAAGATTCTACTGTCTCTACTTTCTAGATTCCTCCCAAACCTCTCTGTGCTGCCCTTTTGCTATCCCTGATGCCAGAAAACTCTTCTGTCAGTTCAGCCAATTCATTTTACACTTAACCTTTAAAATTTAGGATAACTCTTCTAAACATCCATTTGTTGTTAGGCAATTTACTGACCCTGGCAAATGACTCAGGATGGGCATGTGCTAAAGGTAGGTAGGACATACTCACCTTAGTTGGGGATTGGGAAATGCAGGTGCAAAAAGTTTGGGACGTGTCTGAAGATTCAGTACACTTAAAGCACTGAGTCATCAGCACTATTGCTTATCTTCGACCCTGTTCTTCCTATACTTCCTAATGTATCATCTTTATCTTTAAGATGAACTAGGAGGAGATATTTAGAATCTCATCTGCTGAAAAAGAGAAAATCTGAGATACGGGAGTCAAAAGTAAATGTTAATAGTGTGGGAGGAAGGAGTAGGTATTCTCTACTATCTTTCATCTTCATCTCTCTAAATAGTATTTGAAAAGATAATTTTATTTAATCCTTCTATTTTTTTTTCAGTAAATTATCACTGTTACTCTAGAACTTGATTCAAAAGTATTGGTCAGGGTCACTACTCTAGTAGAGAGAGCAATGGTAATAAATTCTCCACAAGACAGTTTGTTAATCATCTGGTGAGTAAACCACTCCAAATTCTTTTGAATGTAGGCAGGTAATATATGCATGGGTGAACATAATATATGCATGGGTGAACAGATGTATGGATGAACGGGTAGACAGGTGAACTACAGACAGAAAACTTGGGCTTCTTACTACATCACTAAGTATGTAAATCAGCTTTCAGTTGGTTGGAACTTTCTTCTGAGATTATGTGTTTGGTTTTTCATTCCTGTCTCATCAGTGGTATATGCTTCCTTTCCTCCCAAGTGTAATCAATACCTATTCCCCCCTGGGAAGGATTGAGACTTTGAGGTTCTGAACTCTTTCCACCTAATAGCCAAAGAATCATGCTGTCTTCTGAAAGGAGCAAAGAAGGATCACAAAAAAAGGGGGTGGGAAATGCACAGAACTCTCTCTTCTAAATATTTATTTATTTGTCTATCTATCTATTTATTTATTTATTTATTTGACTGACGGAGATCACAAGTAGGCAGAGAGGGAGGTAGAGAGGGGCGGGGGAAGCAGGCTCCATGCTGAGCAGAGAGCCCGATGTGGGGCTCAATCCCAGGGCCCTGAGATCATGACCTGAGCTGAAGGTAGAGGCTTAACCCACTGAGCCACCCAGGCACCCCTCTCTCTTTTAATCATTGGTAATTTTTAGGGGATCAAAGCAACTAGGTACTTAAAATTAGTTCATGATTATAAAAAGTTTGGATCATAAAATCTTTATTACTGTGATGCTACTCTTAATCTTATTCTCACTTTGTTATTTATATTCTATTTAATTAATAATCAGTTTACTGATTTAAATACACATGTGTAAACCCATAGCATAGAAACTTCTTTTTCCAGTAACTTTGAGTAATTAATAATTAACATCCTCTCTGTAAAAGACTTGTATATAATTGGTACCAATAAGTTTCCAAACATAGGTTCTCTATGTGTTTCTGTTTTTAATTTTATCTGCTCTTGAGACCAGCATAATTTGGTTTAGGTCATCTAGAATAATAATACTCTATTTTTAACAGGTTACATAAGAAAAATTTGTTGTTAGCTGTCAGTGCAACAAAATTTTTAGTCTTTTGAAATGATGGGAAACAGTCCTAAAGACTAATGTGCATGAACATTTATCATAGCATTATATATAAAGGAGGACAAATGGGGACAATACTTCAAAGTAGTAGATTAAATTAAGGTACATCCAAACAGTGCAGTTATGAAAACGCAAGCCTTCAAAGATTTCACTGAGAAAATGCTCACCAAAAATGACATGCATGGATCCTTGGGTTGGAGTGTGTGTGTAGAAAGATTGTTCTCTGAGCTTATAGAAAGTAGCTTTTGCATAGGACAAGGGCACTACTAAGCCACTGCCCATTCTGATAGAGGGCAGATTTTGAGTGTGGTCAAAAAACAAAAACAAACAAATAAAGAAAACTCCATAATTTTAGCATTACATAGAAACCCTCCTTGAGGGGCATCTAGGTGGCTCAGTGGGTTAAGCCTCTGCCTTTGGCTCAGGTCCTGATCTCACGTTAAAAAAAAAAAAAAAAAAAAAAAAGGAAAGCCTGCTTTCCTCTCTTTCTCTCTTTCTCTGACTACTTGTGATCTCTCTCTCTCTTTCTCTCTCTCTCTGTCAAATAAATAACTAAAAAAAATATTTTTAAAAAAGCCCTTCTTGAATTGCCTCACTGAGCTCTTAGAACTTAGAACCCTTGTCTTTCTAGACTCCTTCCTTTAAAAGTCCATGGTAAGTGTAGGGGTCTTGGAGAAAGGGAAAAACAAGGTCTACTAGTCTAATCCCAAACCAGAGGGGCTGACATAGTTCCTTATCAGATATGGTCAAATTCCCTGGAGATAGTCTTCTGTAAAGAGGCTTAAAACTAAAGCCTAATAGTAATACTAAAAGTAGCTGCTTTGAGGTTTTGGGAGTTCATGGTCCTTGCTGTCTCTCAATCTCATGCATGATATAATTTACATAGAAAAATTCAGTCTACCAAATATTATGCATGATACATATGAAATATATCAAAGATATTATGGATATAATTCAAAACATTGATAGTGACTTTCTGAATGGCGAAAATGTAGGTAGCTTCCATTGTTTTTTCTTGAAGCTTTTCTATACTTTCTATAAAGTTTTTATTTATCAGAACAATTATACATATGCAAACTTTCACACACAAACATAAATGCCTTGAGAATAAAAAAGAAGTGAGGGTGAAGTATATTTCAAATTCTGGGGACACGATCAAAAAGCATAGCTCAAATATGTTATTTACTTATCCAAGTTTTAATTAACACACTGTGATTCTATTTGACTGTTAGTTTAGATCAGTGTTCATCTGGTCATAATTTTATGTAGGGTCCATATCCCTAGAATTTTATACAAAGCAAAGCGCATTGTTCAGGGTCTAAGAGCACATCCTCATTTAAAAAGGTTGGTCAGTTTCTGCTCAAGGATGAAATGAGCGGTTCGCTTAAAAAAACCTGTTTGCTTGGCTCATTTTTCTCAGGGCCAATGATATAGTAACTGGAAGCCAAAATGTCAGGAAAGCCAGCATTTCTCCCAATTTCTCACCTTACTGAAGCCAAAATGAATCCTTTTTAGTCTGATTTGGAGTGGCACAGTCACAGGAGGTTGTAGCCACATGCCATGAGAGCAAATTAGGCTGGCCCATTGTAGGTGACATATAATTGTACCTGCAACACCTCCTTCAGGGCCTAGAGGCATCTGTAGCCAGATTCTTAGCATGGGTGGCTTTCCACCTCCAAACTCCTGCCTGGTAATTGTATCCTTCCTCTCTTCATAGGGCCTCACTTGAGTTCCTAATATAATTCTGCACAAAATCCTAACCCTCTTAGCGTTCATATGGAAAGCTGAGCACTGAGAGAAAGAGTAGAATGAGGAAGATTGGATTTTTCCATGTTTCACCCCTGAAATGGGTCCATTCCCAGAAATATGTATCTACTAGTGCCAGACACTGTTCTGGGTTCATCTGTTGTTCGTTTTGATGTTCAGAAACCCTGGTGCTTCTAAGTCATCTCCACATTGGTGATGTTCTTGAGTTAGCTGGGAGTTTGACAGCTGTGGGAATTGCTCTACACATTCAGAACCCACTTGAGCCTCCCCCAAAACTTCTGTAGCATCACTGATCTGGAGATGGTTTTGTTATCTCGTCGTACTGAAGCCAAAGTCAGAATATAAAATCAGTCCCAGGAGGCACTCTTTGCTAACGCAGAAGACCTTTAATTCCATGAGAAACTATAAGTGAGGGCCTGGTTAGTACTTGGATGGGAGAAACTATAAGTGTTCACGTCGACTTGAATTCAGGACTTTATCATTAAAAGCACAGTGTGGTAGGCAGATTTCTGAGATGGCCCCCAAGATTTCTGCCCCGTGATGTACGTGCAGGTTGTATAATTTTCTCCCCTTGTGTGTGTGTGCAGAAGGTATGAATATAATGAGACAGAACTCCCATGATGAGGTTATGAATCAGTTGCCTTTGAGTCACTAAAAAGGGAAATCGCCTGGTATTGACATAATTAAGTTAAACCTAGAATGTTCTAGACCCTTCCAAAAAGAGATTTGAAGCATGAGAATTTGAGAGAGCTTAACAGGAACTGTGGGGCAAAGACACAAGTGTAGCATCTAATAACTTTGACTCCTGGCCAACAACCAGGGAAGAAAAAGAGGGCTTCAGTCCAAGGCTTGCAAGGAACTGAATTCTGCCAGTTGCTTGAATGAGCCTGGACCCCACACATCAGATGAGACCCCAGAACTAGTTGACTCCTTTATTTCATCCTGGTGAAAACTAGCTAATTCATACCCAGACTCCTGACCTGTGGAAACTGTGAGATAATAAATGTGTATTGTTTTAAGTTGCTAATTTTGTGGTAACTTGTTACAAAACAATAGAAGACTAATCTATATCTCAAAGTTCATTTAGTTTTTGAGATAAAAACCATACAGTGTCCATTAAAAAATGATCATGCGGCTTCTTTTTACTTACCTTCAGTTCATGGAAAACATTCTCTCTCAAAGCAGCTCATTCAATTGTGTAAAAGCATTTAATTATCTGGCATTATGGTCTTTTTTGTATTGAGTTGAAACCTGGTCTATAATTTTTACTCATTGATCTTAGGTCTATACTCTGGAATAACATGAAAAAAATTATCCCCAGTTTTCCATCATATGTTAGCCTTTCAATTATCTGAAGACAGTTGTCATGATTAATGAGGCCTAACATACTCTGTTTAAAAATCCAACCTCCTGAACTGCCCTAATTTGATACTTTTTTTTAGATATTTCATCAACCTATACACTCAAATTTGTCAGACATTCTTAAAATAGGATACCCAAAACATTATCCAAACTATGGTCCTGTGCTTTTGTCACCTCTCTTATTTGCATATGGAACAACTAGTAATATGCTCAAAACTAATTTTTGGAATTTTTATTCCAGTATCACTAACATACAGTGTTACATTAGTTTCAGGTGTATCATATAGTGATTACAATTCCATACGTTATGCGGTGCTCATCATGAAAAGTGTACTCTTAATGTCCTTCACATATTTCAAAACCCCACCACCACCTGGTAAACATTAGTTTGTTCTCTGTAGCTGAGTCTGGTTTTCTGTTTATTTTTCTTCCTTTGTTTTGTTTCTTAAATTCTACATATGTGTACAACGATAGGGTATTTGTCTTAGCATTACACCATCTAGATCCATCCATGTTGTTGCAAATGGCATGATTTCATTCTTTTTTATGGAGAGTAATATAATATTCTATTGTGTGTGTGTGTGTGTGTGTGTGTGTGTGTGTGCGCGCGCGCGCATGCGCACGCACCACATCTTTATCCACTCATTTACCAATGGCACCTGGACTGCTTCCAAAATTTGGCTATTATAAATAATGCTGCAATAAACATAGAGGTGCATAGATCTTTTCAAATTAGTGTTCTCATATTCTCTGGGTAAATACCTATAAGTGGAATTACTGGATCATATAGTAATTCTTTTTAATTTTGGGGGGAATCTTCACACTGTTTTCCACTATGGCTGCACCAATTTGCATTCCCACCAACAGTACACAAAGGTTCCTTTTTCTCAACATCTTTGGCAGTACTTGTTGGTTCTTGAATTTTTTATTTCAGCCATCCTGATAGGTATAAGGTGATGGCTCATTGTGATTTTGATTTCTGTTTCCTTGATGGTCAGTGACGTTGGGCATCTTTTCAGGTGTCTTTTGGCTTTCTGTATGTCTTCTTTGGAGAAATGTCTGTTGATGTCTTCTGCCCATTTTTAATGGGATTATTTGTGGAATTTTTTGTGTTGAGTTGTGTAGGCTGTTTATACTGGATATGTCATTTGCAGGTATCTTCTCCCATTCATCTTCTAGTATTCATTGCATCTACTCTATTTTTATTTTCAGTTACTGAGTTTTTCATCTCTGATTGGTTCTTTTTTTGTTTCCTATCTGGTCCTCCATTCTCTACTCAAGTCCACTGAGTATCTTTAGACAATTACTTTATTTTTTTAAACATTTATTTGTTTATATTAGAGAGAGAACATGAGTGGGAGGGGCAAAGGGAGAGGGAGAGAGAATTCTAAGTGACTCCACACAGCCTAATGTAAGGCTTGATCTCACAACCATGAGACCAGAACCTGAGCCTAAACCAAGAGTTGGACACTCATCCAACTGTGCTACCCAGGTGGCACTATGACCATTATTTTAAGTTTTCTATCAGTCATGTTATTTATATTCATTTAATTTAGATTTCTTGCTATGTTAGAAAAGTCAGCGACACCTTCTACAATTGAAAATCGCAGCCTTATGAAGAAGTGGTCCTATAGTGCCCTATTGTGCAATATTCCCTGTTCACCAGGACCTAGCACTTTAGGGGTGTTTTCTATATGTGTTGGGTTTGCTCTACTCTTGTGACTGAGTCAGTTTTCTCTTCATTCCAGTCATTTGCAATGGTTCGTTTTCTCTATTGTGGGCAGAGTTTGGTTAATGTGGTAATAAGCCAGTCTAGGACTGCCTTGGGCTTGAGTTGAGTTAGACCAGGGGTTTGCCAGAGATGCAGAGATGCAGTAACACTGAACTACAGAGCATTTTCCTTGTGATGTACCCTGAAAAGACTTCACTGGTGGGCAGGACCTGCAGGCAGACCTGAGTTGGATTGGTATGTGTAGTTATCTTCTGCTTTCCCATGTGTGAGTTTAGAGTGCTGCTTAGACACTGCTAGGCCTGTGACACTGCTTTGTATGGGTTCCATCAAAGGGTGTATTGGAGGGATAGGTCCCTGGGGAGACTGTGGAGATGTGGTGTACACTGCCATCGTGGTCCATGCTGGCTCACTGTAGGAGAGGGGACCAGCCACTGTCTGGGAGAACTCCTGCCAAGCTCTGCTGGGATTGAGGGGTTGGGTCTGCAGAAAAGCATGTGAGTAGGGTGATTGTTAGCAAGCTAGGTGGAGAATATCTAGGCTGTGGGGTAGGGAGAGAAATGGCAAGCTTTTTTTTTTTTTTTTTTTGAGAAGTCTCCCAAAGATTCCTGCCCCTCCAGCAAATGCTCTGAGATTAGTAAGTAAGTCTCCTTCCCTTATATCCCAGGAGTTTTTCAAACTGCTGCTTTTATGCATATCTCAGTGGAGTTGTTTATTGTGCTATCTCTTAAAGGATGGGACTCAGTTTCCTATCACCCTCCAGGCTCTTTCAGACCTCAGCCTGCTGATTTAAAGTTCCAGGTGTTAAGCCCCACTAATTGTAAGAATTCCTGAAGTTAGACCCCTCTGGTTTTCAAAGAATGTTATGGGGATGTTATTTTAAGTTAGGGGCCCTGGGAAATAGACTTTAATACACAGTTTCATTTGCATCATGTTCAGTGGGGGGTGCTCTAGGCAACAACATTAGTGAGATACTGAGGAAAGCAGAGGTAGGCAGAGGAAGATGTAGGAGTGCAACATAAGTGCAGCAGAGACTTCCAGCTGCTCCCCAGAGAGCTCCAGAACCATGGTGGCCTTGCAGAAGTGGCCTAAATTGAGGCAAGAAACCAGAACCTTTATAACCTCATATCAGTCAATTACTGGATATAGCCTGTTCCTGAGGAGGAAGTACATGTCCCTATCTTCAGCTGAGGTTAATTTTCAGGAAAGGACTAATCTAAGAGTCATCGGCTGACAACACCCCTGGCAGCTGGGGAAGGAGTGTCTCTGGAGATCTGGGTGGTACTCAACAACAGTCATTATTACTGTCCACTTATTGCACTACTCAGATCCACATGTTTCATACAAAAACCTGCCCCATCAGGGAAAAGCATTTCCAAGATTCTGGTTTGTTTCACTTCCTGGGGAACTAAAAAGAAGTTGAGTGGCATGAACTACAGCTTCTTGCCATTGAAGGTCATTGCAGGATACACTTCAAACTCATTTTTGTTCCTGTATTACTCAGTTTAGATTCTCCTCACCCTCAGCTAACATCTCTGCTGGTCTGGGTGGATTATTTGATAGGATGACTTGGAATCATCAGTGTAAGACTGAAGCCTCTAGTCACCATGCCTTCCTCAGGTCATGTTTGGCTACAGTTTTCCACTTAGTGATCAAATTGGGCAGGAGAGTAAAAAAGAAATGCCCCACGAATTACCTGAATGTCCAGGTGTTTCTTCCCTTCCCCCATTGTGAAGCAGCTCACTCACCTCCTCTTTATGACTAGAGTCAGTTCATTCTGACATGATATTACCTCTTCCCTGCTTATATTTGTCTCTTAGCTCAAGGAACCTGAAGTAATCAGGTGGCAAACTTAGCTTAAAGTTTAACATGACTCTTCTGTGTCTTGTAAAAACATTTCTTCTTCAGAACTAGGATCTGAGATACAACCTAGAATTGTGGAGAGAAAATACCAAAATTCTCTTAAGAGGGTCCCTGGGAATAATGTTAAGCAGGACTATTGATTCTTGGACCTATGAATTTCACATACTGGGAACACGGCACTTGGTAATGGTGGTTGATTTAGGGCATGCACTCTGGTCTGGTGGGTGGGTATCATAGGGTGTCCTAACCAAGATACCATAACTGTGTCTTCAAAAAGCCGTATGATTTATCATATTGGGCTGAAATATGTGATAGGATTAGTGGCTGCCATAGTCATATGCCCAATACCATACATCCTTTGCTGTAAAACAGGACCCTTAGGCAGATGCCACGTTATACAAGATCCTGTTTCAGTGACTCATGAGTGTAAACCTTCAAATAAGCTAGCTAGCTGAAACAGGTGGGCAGAAAGGACAAATCAAACCCAGGATGAGTATCTGATTTAGTCAAGTGGACATCCTTCCTCTTTCAGCAATTTTACGAGAGTGAAAGAGGTTCAGAGGAATGAACTTGCTCTTTGAGGGTCGGTGCCTTATGAGGGGCTGACCATCATTTTTTTTTCTGGAAGACTGGACATTCAGGAGTGAAAGAAATTAGACCTTTTTTAGTGGGAATTCCATGCATAGCCTACGTTCCTGCCACCAAAGTGGCTTCATTAATGTATGTATTACATAGGCACTGACATGGCTGATAATGAGGCAGGTTGCAATCAACTGGCTAAGTCATTCTGCCTAGCTCGTTGGTTAGTCTCTTACATAGTCAATAAACTCTGGTGGCCATTCACATGCAATATGGATATCTTCACCCTTTGTGCCTATATATATATACATGCACATTCCTCTTTTCACACTTCTTTGTCACACCCAAGATTATGACAAAGAAGTATGGAAAGTAGTCTTTCTCCACCTAGTCCCCAGATTAACGAGCCAAGCCATTCATCACTGTCAATGAGTTAATGTATATTATTGTATCAGGCTACTTCTCTATTTCCGTAAAGCCAGTGACCAAGCTTACTATGTAAAGCCTTGTCCATTAGAAAGATTTTCTCCTACTACTCTCTTCCAGCAACATACCACAGTAGGCCAGTGGTTCATCAGCAATTCATTTTTTGCTGTATCAACATGTCTAGGCAGCCTATCCATGAATCATACTTACATGGATTTTTTCCCCTCCTCTCTAAGCTAGTCATAAGGACTCACATGTAGCCATGGATGTGAAGAGAGGGACAGAGACAGTGTGCCAGTGGTAGATGTCATAGGGTTTTGTTGTACCTGTGTATGTGGTTAATTTCTGCTCTCTGGCTTTGTTCATGCCAGTTCTGAAATGTAGGTCCTACATCTTATGAAGAATTGTTGTTGGGCCCCCCCCAACTTACGACATGATGGGTATAAGAGAAACCAGCGCATGATTGTTAGTCTGGCAACATGGTCACCTGTGTCTCCTGAAGGTGATCTTCCCCTGCAGGATTGAATAACATACCAGAAGCTGTTTTTCAAATAAAACCTTGGTGTATCTTTTTTTCTAAATCCAAGAGTCTATGTTTTGACTTAGCTCCTGGGGCTTTCATAAATGCCAAGGGGCATCTGCTTTTAACATAGATATCTCCAATGTCATTGGATCTACCAGATTGCATAGGTCAGGCAGCAGGACAGTTTACACTACAGCCAGGAAATAAGTCAGGAAACTTTCCTGGCCAGGACCTCCAAATTCGCAGCCATCTGTGTCACTCAAAAATGACCAGACGGCATTCCTAAGAGTGAAATAGGCTGGTTGTAGAACCTGGTGTGGCCAGTCAGGCATTATGCTTTCTTGTTAGTAGTGAGAATCTTTAGATTCAATAATTTCTCTTTTACTTTGGGTGGTAAAGTCCTAGTATGTCCCCAATTACTGAACCCCTAAAAAGTTAGCTGATATGACAGGAACCTGAATCTTTGTCAGGTTTATCACCAGTGGCCATATACGAGGTACCTGAATTCACATTAATTTGTTCTACTAAAAATAATAGAACTTTCATAGCAGCAAAAAGTGAGGTTGCAACTTGGGTAAACGTGACATAGGCCACTGTTTTCCTCTAGGGTGGTGTTATTTTTTAATATAGGTCACCCTGATAAGGTAAATGGATATATGACATGGATTACCACCCAGACAGTGCTTTAGACCATTAAAAGTGGCATTAATTTATGCCATTCAACCCAGTAAATACTGTAGTTTTTGACTTAACTGTATTTGTTAGGAAAGGTGGGGGATAGTTATAGAGGCTTCCATGCTACCTTTGACCCTATGGCTAGGAAAAAAATTACAGCAAATTGTCAACTACCAGGTATGTTATTATATATTCAAGGACTTGGAAAATGACCTCTGAGAGGGTTTATGGATCCCCTGTAGCCACTGTGAGTTGTACCAACCCAAGAGTCCATTTATTTCCTTACCCCATAAAACCCAGTGTACCAGGAGGGCTACTTTGGACACTTTGACTCCCCAGGTATAAATGTCAACTTGATACCTATTAAACCTGTGTTTAACATTTCTTTCCATTAATGTGTTATCTTAGCCAATTTAGGCTACTATGACAAAATAGCTTCAGCTGGGTAGCATATAAATAACAGAAATTGATTTCTCACAGTTCTGGAGGCTAGAAATCCAAGATCAGGATATCGTATGGTCTAGTTCTGGTGAGCCTTCTGGGTTAAAGATGGCGACCTTCCTGTTGTTTCCTCAGCATGCCAGAGAGCAGAGAAAGGAAGCAAGCTCCCTTGTGAATACTCTAAGGTCACTAGTCCCTTTCATGAGGGCTCTACCCCTATGACCTCATCCAATTCTAATCACCTCTTAAAGGTCCCACCTTCCAATACCATCACACTGAGGGATAGAGCTTCAGCATTTTAATTTTGGGGGAACACAAATATTCATTTCGTAATATGTGTGGTTAACAAGGTAAATGATCATAGATTCCTTTGAGGAAGGTCTTAGTGAATCATAGTCACTTCTTCAGTGTTCTACAGCTTTTCTTCCTGGGCTCTTTTTCAGCTAGTGGGTTCTAGTTCTAAAAATGGGCTCACATCCACAATTTGGGTAAAAGATCATTAGGTTTCATTGAAGTGTCTGCCTTCAACTTCATAATCTCATTTTTCTTTGCTTTTGAATGTATAAATTAAGAACTAGACTGTTGGCTCCCATCTATTTTGCTTCTAGCAACTCCATATTCCATATATCTCTGTGTGCCACTATAGGCATGCCACTCATTTAAACAGTTGTGTCTACCTTGCTTCTGATGGCTAAGTGTCATCATTTGATATCTGGTATTCAGAGATTCCTTTGTCCCCATTACTATCAGAGAGCAATAGTTTTTTGTATCATTAGCCCTGACCTACAAAAGAAAGGTAAAACTGAATTTCTCATGATTTCCATTTCTTACTGTTTAGGATGGATTTGGGATATATTTTTAGATATAACCAAAAGGACTTGCTGAAAAATTAGATGTGGGAGATGGGAAAAAGGTGGAGTAGATGACCGCTAGATTTTAGGCTTAAGCAATGGGTTATGATGTAACCATTACTACTACATGGAAAAAAATGACAAGAGTAGCAGGCTTGCTGGAAAGAAAAGTTGAGTGATCTTGGACACTTGCATATGTGGGATATTTCTTAACTTGAAGATAAGACTTTGCATATGACCCTCCTATATTTCAGCAGTTTATTTTTGGTTTGTATGGTTACTCTAGTACATTAGAAAAACTATTATCTGCCTTTAATTGGGACTTACTTAACCAGGGCTTGAGTCAGAATCAAGCCAACCTTGGGTTGGCAAAGGAACAAGTCAAGATACTTGGCAGTCTTCCATTTCTTCCCATTTCTCTATATACCATATGGCTCTGTTTCTTGGACTGCTGGAGGCAGCTGTCTTTCAGGATTTAACATCTGCATGGAGAGTCATTTCAAGAAGGATATGGAGGAAGAAGGTGCCACCATTGCCAGTATAAATCATGGATATTCAAGGAAATTATATAAGACATATCCCTGAAGAGCACACTCGACTGGAAATGGGTCTAATATTATTCAGGGGCTGGAAAACCTGACCTTCTCTCTTGACACATTAATGGGGTAGATAGCTCTCCTTACTGCAATGCTATAGCTTCCCTGAAAGAGTTAACCATGAGATTTGAATGCTAGTTTGTAAGCAAGCTTTCCTCACACTCTGATTATAGGGAAGAGTGAGCCAGCTGCCTCATTAAGAGCTTGGCTTTTAGACAGAGCATATTATGTCAGAGAACAGTAAATGGTCACACCATTGTACAAATAGGAAAATGAGGGAGTGAGAGAAAGTTTTTGATTTTTCTAAATTCATATTGAAAATGCCAAAACCCTAAAAGAGGGGTACTGGCCGATTGTGGGACCAATTAGAGGGAAATCTGCCCTGTGACACAGAAAAATAGAGCAAAGAGATTGACTCTGGCAGCACCTGTTTTCATTGGC
>ML104546.1:0-13383 GCA_003697995.1 Taxidea taxus jeffersonii | reverse complement strand
AAAAAAAAATAGAATGCCTTAGAAATTTCAATGTGGTCAGTTTCTGTCAACATATTGTAATAATCCTATTTAAACTCTTCCTTAAGTATGTATTTGTGTATACAGATATATTTGAAAACAAACACATTTGTATACATACATATATGTGTTGGTGTACATATATACATACCTAAGCATGCATAAAGGCAATAAATGAATTTTATTATATATATGTAAAGAAAAGAAAAACCTATTTAGATTCCCTTCTCTTCTCCAAAAAACAGTACATCCAATCAGTTGTAAAAGTCTTTGTTTTCCTGAGCTCCTTAATGGATTTGTGAATATACTTGCATACAGTCTGTATAGTCACCGAGCTAGAAATTTGGCAGTCATCCTAGACATCATCTTCCTCATTCCTCACCACCAGTCCACCTTCAATCTCTGCCAATGTTACTGTTTTAAGATATTAAATCTGTTTCTCTTTCCCTATTACGACCACCCTTGTCCAAGCCACCATCCTAGTCTTCCTGGACTACATCATCAGCCTCCTATGTTGTCTCATTCTGACTTCAAAAGCAGATCCTCACATGCATCCAAGATGATGTTTCCAAAATATATATCAAATATCATCCTGAGTAAAATATTTCAGTGGTTTTCCAGTGCTCTAAGGATCAAACCAAAATATCCTGAATTTGACCAAAAATTGACCTGTATTGTATGCCTTCTTCGTGCTTCCTCAGTGTTTTCTTGTGAGGATGAATGCTTTGGGGAAATTTAAAGAAATTCTGAGATTTGTGTCTTGGCCACTCTGTATAGTGAGGAAACAATGCAAGAAAAAGTCCCCACAGATTAATTCTGAGATTTTCACCAGAGATGCACCTGCTGAAAACTGGATTCTGTATTATTTGTATTTCTCCTTTAAAAAAATTCCAGTACTGTGAACATACAGTGTTAATTAGTTTCAGGTGTATAATATAATGATTCAGCACTTCTATACATTACTCAGTGCTCATAATAAGTGTACTCCTTAATCCCCATCACCTATTTCACCTATCTCCCCCACCCCTTCCCTTCTGGTAATCATTGGTTTGTTCTCTATAGTAAGAAGTGTTTGTCCCTTTTTTTCTTTGTTTTATTTCTTAAATTCTACTTATGAGTGAAATACTACCATATTTGTCTTTCTCAGATGTAATTTCACTTAGTATTATACCTTCTAGATTCATCCATGTTGTTCAAATGGCAAGATTTTATTCTTTTTTTATGGCTGATTAAGTTTCATTGTGTGTGTGTATACATATCTATTGTGTGTGTATATATATATACAGAGAGATAGATATAGATATAAATATAGATATACATATGTACATACACAGCCCACATCTTCTTTGTTGATTCATCTATAGGTGGACACTTGCTTCTATATCTTGGCTATAGTAAATAATGCTGCAATAAACATAGGAGTTCATGTATCTTTTTGAACTAGTGTTTGGTATTTTTTGGGTAAACACCCAGTAGTGGAATTAGGAGATCATATGATAATTCTATTTTTAATTTTTTGAGGAATCTCCACACTGTTTTCCACAGTGACTACACCAGTTTGTTTTCCTACCAGCAGTGCCTGAGAGTTCCTTTTTCTCCACATCCCTGCTACACTTGTTCCTTGTGGTTTTGATTTTGACCATTCTGACAGGTGTGAGGTGATACCTCATTGTGGTTTTAATTTACATTTCCTGTTCATGAGTGATGTTGAGCATATTTTTATGAGTCTATTGGCCATCTGTATGTCTTTTGGAGAATGTTCATGACTTCTGTCCATTTTCAAATTGGATTATTTGATTTTTGTCCTGAGTTGTATAAGTTATTTATATATCCTGGATACTAACCCTTTATTGAATTTGTCATTTCCAAATATCTTCTCCTATTCATTAGGTTGTCTTTTAGTTTTGTTGATTGTTTCCTTAGCTGTGCAGAAGCTTTTTATTTTGATGTAGACTTCGTAGTTTGTTTTTTGCTTTTTTTTCCTCTGCCTCAGGAGACATACCTAGAAAAAAGTTGCTGTGGCTGGTGTCAGAAAAATTGTTGCCTGTGCTCTTTTCTAGGATTTTTATGGTTTCAAGTCTCACATTTAGGTCTTTAATCCATTTTGAGTTTATTTTTCTGTATGGTGTGAGAAAGTGATCCAGTTTCATTCTTTTTCATATAGCTGTCCAGTTTTCCCAACACCATTTGTTGTAGAGACTGTCTTTTTCCCATTGCATAGTCTTGCCTCCTTTGTCAAAGATTATTAATCATATAATTGTGGCTTTCTATATTCTGTATTATATATTTCTGTATTCTGTACTCTATATTCTATATTAATCACATAATTTTAGGCTTTCTATATTCTGTTGACCAATGTGCCTGTTTTTGTGCCATACCATATTGTTTTGGACACTGCAACTTTGTACTATATCTTAAAATCTGGGATTATGAGATCCCCAGTTTTGCTTTCCTTTCTCAAGATTGCTTTGGCTCTTTGGGATCTTTTCTGATTCCATATAAATTTTAGAATTCTTTGTTTTAGTTCTGTGAAGAATGCTGTTGGTATTTTGATAGGGATAGCATTAAATCTGTAGATTGCTTTGGGTAGTACGGACATTTTAACAACATTTGTCCACCCAGTCCCAGAGCATGTAATGTCTTTGCATTTGTTTGTGTCAATATCAGTTTCTTTCATCAGTGTTTTATGATTTTCAGAGTACAGGTTTTATATTGCCTTGGCTAAGTTTATTCCTAGGTATTTTATTATTTTTAGTATAATAGTAAATTAGACTATTTTCTTAATTTCTCTTTCTGCTATTTCATTATAAGTAGTATATAGAAATGCAGTAGATTCTGTACATTGATTTCTTGTCCTGTGACTTATTGAAGTCATTCATCATTCTAGTAGTTTTTCAGTGGAGTCTTTCTTTTTATTTATTTTTTCTTACCATAGTGTACCCTCCCCAATGTTCATCACCCAGCCACCCGAACCTTCCCATCCTCTTCCCCTCCAGCATCCCTCAGTTTGTTTCCTGAGATTAAGAGTCTCTTATGATTTGTCTCCTTCTCTGGTTTCATCTTGTTTCATTTTCCCCTCCCTTCCCCTAGATCCTCTGTCTTGTTTCTCAAATTCCTCATATCAGAGAGATCATATGATAATTCTTTCCCTGATTGACTTATTTCGCTTAGCCTAATACACTACTAATTCCATCCACATTATTGTAAATGGCAATATTTTGATTTTTCAAGGCCGCATAGTATTCCATTGTTTATATATATCATATCGTCTTTATCCATTCATCTGTTGAGGGACATCGAGGGTCCTTCCATAGTTTGGCTGTTGTGGACATTGCTTCTATAAATGTTCAGGTGCACATGCCCCTTTGTAAAAGGGGAAAGTTTTATGTGATCTGAAGAGAAACCAGAGTATGTGCACATGCCCCTTTGGGTCACTGTATTTGTATCCTTAGGGTAAATACCCAGTAGTGCAGTTGCTGGGTCATAGGGTAGCTTTATTTTCAACTTTCTGAGGAACCTCCATGGTGTTTTCCAGAGTGGCTGCACCAGCTTGCATTCCCACCAACAGTGTAGGTGGGTTCCCCTTTCTCCTCGTCCTCTCCAACACATGTCCTTTCCTGAATTATTAATTTAGCCTTTTTCTGACTGGTGTGAGGTGGTATCTCACTGTGGTTTTGATTTGTATTTCCCTGACTCTGAGTGATGTTGAGCACGTTTTCATGTGTCTCTTGGCCATTAGGATGTCTTCTTTGCAGAAATGTCTGTTCATATCTTCCGCCCATTTCTTGATTGGATTATTTGTTCTTTGGGTGTTGAGTTTGATAAGTTGTTTATAGATTTTGGATACTAGCCATTTATCTGATAAGTCATTTACAAATATCTTCTCCCATTCTGTCAGTTGTCTTTTGGTTTTGTTGACTGTTTCCTTTGCTGTGCAAAAGCTTTTGATCTTGATGAAGTTCCAGTACTTCATTTTTGCCCTTGCTTCCCTTGCCTTTGGCGATGTTTCTAGGAAGAAGTTGCTGCAGCTGAGGTCAAAGAGATTGCTGCCTGTGTTCAAAAGGATTTTGATGGATTCCTGTCTCACATTGAGGTCTTTCATCCATTTTGAGTCTATTTTTGTGTGTGGTGTAAGGAAATGGTCCAGTTTCATTCTTCTGCATGTGGCTGTCCAATTTTCCTAACACCATTTGTTGAAGAGACTGTCTTTTTTCCATTGGACATTCTTTCCTGCTTTGTTGAAGATTAGTTGACCATAGAGCTGATGGTCCATTTCTGGGCTCTCTATTCTGTTCCATTAATCTATGTATCTTTTTTTGTGCCAGTACCATACTGTCTTGATGATGACAGCTTTGTAATAGAGCTTGAAGTCTGGAAATGTGATGCCACCAGCTTTAGTTTTCTTTTTCAACATTCCTCTGGCTGTTCAGGGTCTTTTCTGGTTCCATATAAATTTTAGGATTATTTGTTCCATTTCTTAAAAAAAAAAAGTTGGTGGTATTTTGGTAGGAATTGCATTAAATATATAGATTGCTCTAGGTAGCATAGACATTTTCACAATATATATTCTTCTAATCCATCAGTATGAAACGTTTTTCCATTTCTTTGTGTCTTCCTCAGTTTCTTTCATGAGTACCTTATAGTTTTCTGAGTACAGATTCTTTGACTCTTTGGTTAGGATTATTCCTAGGTATCTTATGGTTTTGGGTGTAATTGTAAATGGGACTGACTCCTTACATTCTCTTTCTTCTCTCTTGCTGTTGGTGTATAGAAATGCGACTTATTTCTGAGCATTGATTTTATATCCTGATGCTTTAATGAATTCCTGTATGAGTCTAGCAGTTTTGGGGTGGGATCTTTTGGGTTTTCCACATAAAGTATCATATCATCTGCAAAAAGTGAGAGTTTGACTTCTTCTTTGCCAATTTGGATGCCTTTTATTTCTTTTTGTTGTCAGATTGCTGAGGCTAGGACTTCTAGTCCTGTGTTGAGTAGCAGTAGTGATGGTGGACAGCCCTGTGGTGTTCCTGACCATAGGGGAAAAGTTTTCAGTTTTTCTCCATGGAGGATGATATTCACTGTGGGTTTTTCATAGATGGCTTTGATGATATTGAGGTATGTGACCTCTATCCCTACACTGTAAAGGGTTTTGATCAAGAAAGTATGCTGTACTTTGTCAACTGCTTTTTCAGCATCTATTGAGAGTATCATATAGTCCTTGTTCTTTCTTTTATTAATGTATTGTATCACATTGATTGATTTGTGGATGTTGAACCAACCTTGCAGCCCAGGAATGAATCCCACTTGGTCGTGGTAAATAATCCTTTTAATGTACTGTTGGATCCTATTGGCTAGTATTTTGGTGAGAATTTTTGCATCCATGTTCATCAGGTATATTGGTCTGTAGTTCTCCTTTTTGATGGGGTCTTTGCTTTTGGGATCAAGGTAATGCTGGCCTTATAAAATGCATTTGGAGGTTTTCCTTCCACTTCTATCTTTTTGGAACAGTTTCAGAATAGGTATTAATTCTTTAACTGTTTGGTAGAATTCCCCAGGGAAGCTGTCTGGCCCTGAGCTCTTGTTTGTTGGGAGATTTTTGATAGCTGCTTCAATCTCCTTACTTGTTATGAGTCTGTTCAGGTTTTCTATTTCTTCCTGGTTCAGTTTTGGTAGTTTATATGTCTCTAAGAATGCATCTGTTTCTTCCAGATGGTCAAATTTGCTGGCGTATAGTTTCTCTTTTCTTTTTTTTTTTAAATTTTTATTTTTTTAATTTATTTAATTTCTTTTCAGTATAACAGAATTCATTGTTTATATGTTCTTTTAATTGTTTGTATTTCTTTGGTGTTGATTGTGATGTCTCCTCTTTCATTCATGATTTTATTAATTTGGGTCTTTTTTCTTTTTGATAAGTCTAGCTAAGAGTTTATCAATTTTATTAATTCTTTCAAAGAACCAGCTCCTAGTTTCATTGATCTGTTCTACTGTTCTTTCAGTTTCTATTTCATTGATTTCTGCTCTGATCTTTATTATTTCTCTTCTCCTGCTGGGTTAGATTTTCTTTGCTGTTCTTTCTCCCACTCCTTTAGGTGTAGGGTTAGACTGTATACTGAAGGTGTTTCTTGTTTCTTGGGAAAGGCTTGTATTGCTATATCATTTCCTCTCAGGATCGCCTTTGCTGTATGTGTATGTGTATATATATATATATATATATATATATATATATATATATGTATATATGCATGCTGGTGAATAAAACAGAGCCACACACTTGATTTGGGGTGTATTTTGGACTGTTAGAAGAAACTGCCTCCCAAAATTTTAAGGAAAGAAAAAAATATATATATGGGTAGACATGATGAAGGGATGGAATATGACTGTAAAGATAAAAATTTAAAAAGTTTTAAAAAAGGAATTGATAACTAGTTGGTTGGTGGAGGGAGGAGAGAATGTGATCAAGCTGGAGAGTAGAACAAAGCCATATGCTGGATTTAGGGTATATTTTGGTCTGTTAGAAGAAACTCTATCCCAGAATTTTAAAGAAAGAAAAACCTATATGTATACAAAAAATAAGGTTAAATACAATGAAGGGATACAATATGACTATAAAATGAAAATTGAAAAAGATTTTTTAAAAGGTATTAATAAGATAAAAGTATTTGGTCCTACTCTTTTGTTTGTATTTCTTCTTTTTAACTAAAAATTATGTGGTGAATATTTTTCCATGTTATGAGAAGTCTTTTTCAGATAAAGTAGAGCAGAAGAGGAGATACTGTTGAGGTACTGGTCCAAGGTATCCCCCATATAAGAGAGTAAAAAATGATGGAATTTATAGATCTTGTCAAAACAAACCATAGGATCCTGTAGTTGCTGCAGATGGTGGGGTCCATGGTAACCATTTTACCCACTGGTCCCATGAAAGTGTCTCCTCTTCCTGCCTCAACAAAGTGAAGGAAAATGAGTTGCCATGCATTAAGAGTTTGTACTGTTTCAAGTACTTTGACATTTAGAGATTATTTGAAGTATACAAGAAAGGCAATCTAATCACAGTCATTCTGCAAGAGATGAAGAAAAGTCCATATTTAATCATTCCTCTGAACAGGAAAATCCATGGAGAAGTTAGGGGACTAGGGCATATTATTAGGGCAAACTTCTGTTCAGACAGAGAACTGGGTGCCTTTTGCTTTAGAAACAAATGGAACCAGAAGCAAAGGGTGAGGATAAGAACACACTGCTGAGAGTCAGATACTGAAGGTCTTATAGCCCATTTGCTAACACATTAATCTGATGCACCCTTATTATGTCCAAATTTTAATTGGTTTATCCCATCTTATTCTAGAGAGGTTTTAAAGTAGACTGTAGATTATATAAAATAGAGAGAGATAGCATTTATTGGAAGCAGGTGAAAAATTAAAAAGAAAAGGGTGAAATAAGCAGAGAAAAGTTGTGCCCACAATTGTGGATTCTAAAGCACCAAACTCTGCCAGTGTCCCACAGCAAGCAGTGGTGAATTAATCTCTGATAAGTATAGGCTAGTAGGGCTTCACCATAAGTTGAGGCCTCTATGTCTCATAGACCTATTCTCAACCTGTTTGCTCCTCAAGCATCTTCTATTGTCTCTTTTAAAATGCACATCATACTTATCGTTACCTGTGCAAAGTTTATTTTTAGTGTTTATAAGCTCCATAAAGATTTCATCGCGAACATTTAGTAGTATATTCCATCACCTAACATGGGAACTAGTATTTATTCATTACTCAAATATATTTTTTTAAATTATTCAATACTTGATGAAAGCCGGAGATTATACAGAAACATGGGGAGAGTTAAAATGGATTGAACGAGAGCTGGAATACAATTTCTTTTTCAAAAATGCGACTCTGTGGTTGTATAATATGCAGTCATATGGACAGTGTCATGATAAGTTGAGACAATCTCCTATTGTTGAATATCATGTTTATTTCCAGTAGCACCGTGCTGAATATCTTCATTCACAAATCTTTATCCCATCACAGCTAGGCTGGATTCCTAGTGAAATCATTGTATTGAAGGATGTGAACTATTAGAAATGAAGTAATGCCTTCTCTTCAAGGAGTAACTGACCTAAAATACTATCTGAAATTTTATATTCCTCTGTCTTTTGTTATTTAGTCTCCACTTTCAGGGGATCATTTTAAACTTGTGACTCTCAGAAACTACTGATATGTTAAAAGGCATTATGTTCTGACCCTCCCAGTTTTATACCCACCAACATAACATAACTTTGAAGGCAGAATAACCCCTCTTTACTTCTCAGATGTCTGTGGATGCCCATTTCCTAATCTCTGGAATCTGTGGTTGTATAATGTTGCATGACAAGGGAGAATTAAGGTTGTAGATGCAATTAAGGGTACTAATCAGCTGACTTGAAAAAAAAGGAAATTATACTGGATTTTGGTGGAGCTGATATAATTACAGAGATCCTTTAAATGCAAAAGGGTAGGACAGACAAGTGTGTGTCAGAGTGATATGATAAAAGAAAGACACAAATAGCCATTGGTGACTTTGAAGATTGAAAGGGGCAAAGAGCCAAAAAATAGGAAAAAAACAAGAAAAAGGATTCTCCCTCAGAGTCCCTAAAAGGAAGCAATTCTGACAATGCTGATTTTTTTCCCCCAGTGAATCCTAACTTCTAGAACTATGGTAAATTTGTGTTGTTTTGAGCCAACAAACTGGTGGTAATTTATTACAGCAGCCACAGGAAGTTAATAGAACACTCTTCAGCCTCTGAGGACCTGGTTCTGCCTAACCTCACCTATGCCCTCTTTATCTTTGAAAATACCACTTTGCCATTTGGGAAGCAGGTGGTCTGCCAGCTCTCCGTGCTGCTGCACCTTTTATGGTTGTGCCCCTAATCTCACACAAACACACATACACACACACACTCCACTCAAATACAGAGGAATGGGATTGTTAGTCTCAACTCAAAACTCCAGTTTGGAATTTATATCCATTGATGTCTGATGAGCAAATCAGTTGGTACTGACAAACACCAAGCTGGGGTCACAGCCCTATTCCTTTGGCTCTTGTCCAGAGCTCTGCCTTCTTTGATAGATGCTAATCACATATTCTCAAAAGGCAAGACTAATCTTTTAACATAATTTCTTAACAACCTATTTCTGAAGCATGCTCTTTCTCCCTGACAGATCCAAACTGAAAAATCCTTACACGTTTTTAAACACTTAGAGCAGCAAACGTGGGTATGGCAGATGACCTTAAACAAGGGGATCGCTTAGCCAATGTTTATTGCACCCTCTCTGTCAACAAACCCCAAAGAGGAGATCAGTCTCTGTGTGAGTCTCGCTAGGAAATAGATTATTGTTTTATGGGACTCTTGTTGCAAATCCCTGTGAACTCCAACATCAGTCATGGGCTGCAGTTGCAGTGTAGGAATTTAATGAGTGAACATAGTCCTTGATTAAGAGCAATGCTTATGGATCAGATGCTTCATCAATGTGCCATTGTCAGACCCAGGTTCAACTCAGCTTTGACAGACACCCACAGCAGAGCAGACACTACGCTAGGGGCTTCCCATTATCTCAACACTTTTGCAAAGAAGTAAACTGTGACTTATCAGGTTTAAGCACATTTCTCCAGCTCACATAATACTGAAGAGTCAGTATTTGAGCCTCTAGTCTTTTGATATGGATTCAGTGCTCTTTCTACACAGGCTCTGCCTCACAGCATTTAGACTAGGAGTAGGGGAAGCACAGGCCTGAGGCCAGCTCCCTGCTGCAGCCTGGCCTAATGGCCAGTTCCAGGCTCTGTACAACTGCTCACTTTCTGTGAACTTCCCTGCTCACAGCCTCCCACTGTGGCTAACGCAGAACAAGAGACTGTTGGTACAAACCATGGGGAAGGCAGCACAAGTGTGCCAAGAGAAGGAAGAACATATTTTGCAAAGGGGAAACTGATTTCTCCATTGCAGCCCCATGGGGGCATTATACATTATTTAAATAAATGGGACTAGAATCCCAACATTAGAGAACTAAAGAGGACCATAGACATCATCTAGTTCTTTTCCTCACTTCAAAGGTGAGGAAACTAGGGATAGGGAAAATTAAGGTTCAAGGTCAAAAATCTTACATGATACATCCATGGAGGTTGAATTAAAGCCTCACAATATAGAACAATGGTTTTTGTTTATACATGATGTTTTCTCTTCTGAAGGTACTCTAATTTTGAATGATAGCACTGCATAATTTGGCTATATAATGTTCCTGTGGTCCTTTGAAAGAAATGTCATTTCTTTCATATCCTGTGGCATATCCTGTTATAATGACTAAAAAAGTCAATAGAGCTCTAGCGAATTTTGCAGCCACTTAGTTCAAGACCCCAGAGTAGAATTGTAAAAAGCATACAGACATGATTTGTCTGCATGAATGGAATCCTTTGACTGTGGCTTTTCTTCAGACAAAACAATTAAAGTAAAATAATGGTCATACACTTAAAGACAGATTTATCTTTCAAAAACTATAAACTACCACTGCTAATGATAATGAAATGACAACTGAAGAAAGCATAAAGATTTTGTTTCTAAAGCAGCAAAATGGCCAGTAACTTCATCCTCAATGCCTGTGTTTGTTATATGTAAGTGAACACTGAGAAGAATAAGCCAGACTAAAAGCAGAACAGGCAATCTTGGAACAGTCTCTAAAGTAACTGAGTGCTTCCGTACATCTTCTTAAGTTGACTATGAAAATCTTCCTCTATGCATTCCTTTATTGATCCTGATGAAGGACTCTGATGGTTTTTGATTGGAGGCAGTAAAAATAAAAACTATGAAGAATGAAGAAAAGAACTTTGCAAGGTACTATTTTCTATTAAATTAAATTTGATGCAGTTGGCTACTGAATGTTCCTGTGATTTTGATTTGTATGCACATTAGAAAACTTCATCTTTTTTAGGTATACTATATAGAGTTGGTAAAATAGAATGTTCATGGTAATTTCCATAAAGCTGGATGGCAAAAATTTGTTCAGGAATATTAACTCTTATTATGTCACTTTATTTTAATAAGAAAATAAATTTCAACTCCTTATAATTCTGACTTATAGTACTTTATTCTAAACACAAAACTTGCTTTAAGTTTTGGTGAGCATTTGTACTAAAAGAGTACCAGGTTTTAGTTCCTAAGTAAGTAAGTCTATTCAGAAAGTTTTGTCTTTGGCATTGTAGGGGCCCAAGGAAATTTTATTCAGAGTTTGCTTTAATCTAGATAATTTTTATAATCAGAAGTTCCCAGGATGGCAACATCTTTCTCCCTTTCTCTCCATGAATAACAAAGTTTTCAGTCCCTACCCACTGGGATAATTATCTGCAATTGGCATGTAAAGAACCCATTCATTAACAAATAACCTGCTGAATTCCTTGGTATGGAAATAAGCCACCCTATAACTTGATGCAGTGGAAAATCGTTACATTTTAGGTGGTCAGCCTAAAAATCTATTTTATTTTGTCTGGATCCAGGGGGAATAGCAGGCACTTTCCTCCCAGATCACTTTAATTCTCTCTAGATAAAATAGGCAACTGTATTTGCATTAATTTAATTAATACAGCTATTTACAGATTCTTACTGCCTAGTAAAAGTAGATCAATGGCAAGGAAAATTAATCCCATTCAAAGCCTAGTACATTTTTATTCAGAACTCAATAGCATTTCCCTTTTATTCTTAATGATTCAGTGATATACATAACTATATTGCTGAAACCAGTGATTGCTGTAGTTGGTGGGATGTGCATGAGAGTGTGTGCGTGTGTGTGTCTGCACGCTCGTGCACCAGATTGAAGGTGTACATCTGCGTATCCACACATGCTTGCATACATGGCAACCATGAATAGAAGTTGGAATCTGAACTAAAAAGCTTGCTACGTGTTTTCAAAATGAGTCTTGAAAATTTGGATTCTTACTAACCCAGCTCTCAGAAGGGGGATTAGGCGTGATTGTGAGTGTTCAAATTTGATTCCAAGTCACTTTGTGAGCTAGTAATTTGTTCTCTGAGATTTTCTGAAACTTTGTTATTTTTTTTTTCACAATTCCTTCAACATCCTGGCGAGGCTGCTGTTGTTTTACATCTCATATAGGAAACAAACTAAATATGGAATTCTGAAGGGATGGAATTGTGTTTTTAAAAGGAGGGTAGTGGGAAACGAAGATTCAAGATCTCTATGCTGGAAAGTCTTGGCAGAGTCAGGCTGAGCTCTAATTCTGGGTGGAACAAGGACCTACTTGGCAAGTGCCTGTCTTCATGGTGCCAGCGCAGGAAGGCAAGATGTGAAAGTAGAGCATGGCCACACTCTTCTCTGGGGACTTTAATTCACTTCTTTGATTTTTTTTTCTTTCTTTCTTTTCTTTTCTTTTCTTTTTTTTTTTTTTTTTTTGGCTGGATCTCTTTGCTTGGCTCAAAATTTTGTTGTTATGTTGGCACCAATGACTTACTTCTTAGGGATCTTCAGGAGATTATTCTAAATTTGAGAGTGTAGTTTAAGATGTTCCTACTAAGTTTAGTAGAGAGAAAACACTAAAAATGCTGGCAAATAAAATATAGATGAGAAGTGTTCTTCAGCCATTGGAAAAAGAAAACATATTTTGTTGATGTATGTGTATTTATAGTCAGTGCAGACTTTTCTTGCCACACTAACCTCAGCATCATAGGTTACAGCTAATTATCACCCAAAAGATTCTACGTCTTTACTGGGATAGTATTAAAATAAGAAGATTGGAAAGAAAATATCAGAAAAACACTAATAAAAAGTAGTGTGAGAAACTACATTATAATGAAAGTAAATAAATAAAAGCATAGCATTCTGAATTTGCAACATGGTGGGCTAAATAATGGGAATAAATTTTCCACTAAAAACATCTGAAATAGCTAAGTTTGATATTAAAACACTAATAAAAAGAATTTAAGTAGTCGTATTCATTTCAGGCCAAATAGCCTATAATGAAAAATCATTAATAGAGATAAAGAGTGTCACTTCATAAAGATAAAAGGTTTAATTCACCAAGAATATACAACAGTTTAAAATGTTTAGTACTTATTAATGCAATTTCATATTTTTTTAGACCCTAAATTGCTAGAACTTCAAGGGAAATATACAGGTCCACACTTTCATTGAGAGATATTTTTAACATCTCTCACAGAAACTGAAAGATCAAGTAGACAAAATATATATGTAAAAATATAGACTTTTTTTTAACAGCATAACAAAGATTGAAATAACAGACACATAAGGACATTTCCACTCAAAAGACAGAGGCCTCACTGTTTTCAAAAATAGGTAAAAGTTATAAAAATTGGCGGTATACTGAGGTCTACCATTTACT
>ML104545.1:309602-367533 GCA_003697995.1 Taxidea taxus jeffersonii | reverse complement strand
AAACGACTGAAGAACACTTTCTTTGTCTATTTTCCTAATTGCCCGACTTTGAGCAGGTTGTGATGCCTTTGATCGGCAGTTTCCTCATCTGTGCGAGGGAGATGAAAAATGTCCAAATCCCAGGTTTGGTGAAGTGTGAACACCGCGACCTATGGCAAGTGTGGTCTGGGCAGTGATGGGTGGCAGTGATGGGTGGAGGGAGAGGTTCCAAGTGCTGGAGGAGCAAGGGAGGAGCCCTGCAGGGCTCCCTGGGGGAGATACCTGGCCTTGCACCTTGGCCAGAAGAAAGGATGGAAGCTCTTCAGACAAGAATCACTTAGAAAGAGCAGGAGCGACTCTATTTGAGACCTGAATATGCTTCCTATAATTAGTTCTCCATGTAGCTCAATAAATTCCCCTGTAAGCCTATAATTCATTATAAATAAATATTACCACGGAGATGCAATGATTATAATAATTTTAGAGTGTTTACTCTCTATGAATGCTTTGTAACCATATGTACTTATCATTGTGCGGTAGAGCCCTAAGCCTTCCAATGAGCGGATCTTCTAGTATTCTGATGATTATGCTTATAAGCAAAACCACACAGACTGAATCAGAGAGCAGTGTGGGCTCCTGGGGACATCTGTGACTGTGGTCTAGGTCACAGGTGCTCAGGATGGGTGAGGACAAAGTTACTTTCATAACAGTGCCGAAGGTCATCTGCTTGTCTCTCTCTTTTTTGAGTGGATAGTGGAGTTTTCTGGGGCCTCGTCAGCTCAGATGTCATGGTCATTCTGATGGTTAAGGGCATGAGTGCTTGCATTTTCTCAAATGTTAAATGTTCCTCAGCTTTAATGTCTAATATGGTAAATACTGATAGACACAATAAGATGCTCTTTGGAGTTTTCACTGATTTTAAGAGTGGAAACAGACTCTAGGACTGTAAGGTTTGCAAATGTGCTCTGGCGTCCGGGTATCATGCGTTCTCTCTCCGAAGGTGCAGGAGGAGACCGGGAGCTCCTTGCATTTAGGACATTGTGTGGAGAGTTGGAGATAAGGATGCAGAGACAAGTAGATGAGGACAGGACCTATGGAGACAGAGACAATGAAAGAAAGACAGAGAGGAGGCAGAGAGAGATTGGAGGGCTATTGTGGGGTGTGTCCTGCTTAACTCTTTCTGTGTAACAAACTATTCTGACCCTTATTAACTTAAAACAACTACATCAGACAATTGAAAAACGGGCAGAAGACATGAACAGATGTTTTCCCATAGAAAATATTCGGATGGCCAACCGACACGTGAAAAGATGTTCCACGTCACTCATCACCAGGGAAACGCAGATCAAATCCACAAAGAGATACCACCTCGCACCGGTCGGGATGGCCAAAATTAACAAGGAAAACAACACGTGTTGGAGAGGATGTGGAGAAAGGGGAACGCTCGTGCACTGTCGCTGGGAACGCAAGCCGGTGCGGCCACTGTGGAAAACAGTGTGGAGGCTCCTAAAAAAGTTAAAACTAAAGTACCCTAAGATCTAGTAATTCCACTCTTGGTAATTTACCCAAAGAAAATGTAAACACTAATTTAAAAATATACATGCACCACAAAGTTTATAGCAACGTTATTCAGAGTAGCCAAATTGTGGAAAGAGCCCAAGGGCCCACGGACTGATGAACGGGCACAGAAGGTGTGGTCTGTAGACACATCCTGGACTATCGCACAGCCATCAAAGAAGAGGGAAGCATCGCCATTCACAACACGGGTGGATCTAGAGGGCGTGACGCTAAGTGAGATAAATCAAAGAGAAATACTATACGACTTCAACATGTGCAGAACACAGAAAACCAAACCGAGGAACAAAGAACAAAAGAGACCAACAGCAAACAACCCAGACTCTTAAACACAGAGAACAAACGGGTGGTTGCCAGAGGGGGAGCGTAGCAGTTGGACGAAATTATTTTTTTCTTAAAGAAACAAAAGCCAGTTGCCTCAGAGCCTTACCACTATTTACCCAGTTCTGGATTCTGAGGCTTCATGGTTGCGCTGGCTTAGCTGGGTGGCTTGTATGGTGTCAGCTGGGCTGTCCTCCCTCTGAGGTCCACTATGGGGACCTTGGCAGCTCTGTCCCCATGGGTTGGCTGGTGTTGGCCACACGCCTCGGCTCACCTCCTCCAGCAGGCCAGCCAGGCTTGCTTTCACGACCAGGGCAGGGCTCCAGGAGAGCAAACGGAGACTCTTGAGGCTTATGAGACGTCAGAGGAGGACTGGGATTGGCCCCAGCCAGCTGCCCATCCAGTCCGCCGACCGGGGCTGGGGATGTAGATTCCCCCTGACATGGGCGGGGGTGCAAAGTCACACGGCAAGGAGGGTCCTTCCAGCACCACCTTTGGAACTGTCCACCCCCAGGGTTCACTCTGAGACATGTCACATGGCCCCTCTGTCGTTCACTCAGCTCTCACCCCGGCCTCCTCCCAGGAGGTACAGACTGGCCAGCCTCCTCACAGATGGCCGTTTCCTACGCAGAACAATTGTTTAGGCGAACACCAGACTTCGTCTTCAGAACATGAAGCATGTTCTGAACCACGAACTATGCTTCCAGCTTAAGTGGTCCTACTTGTTAAGAAGCAGATGTTTGGAATCATAACCTGCTTTTCTCGGAATCAAGGACAATTCAGGTTCCTTGGATTGCTCTCTGAAGCGTGCGTTGTGTGGGCAGAACTCGAACGTGGCCCGGCGCTGTGCTCCCGTGGGTTCCGACTCTCTGCTGGGGGCAGGGGGTGCAAAGAGCCGCAGCAGCGGTGAGTCTGACGGGCGTTGGTCAGCTTCGGATGATTTTTCATACACGCGTGCGCCTGTAGAAGTGGTTAGGGGAAAGGAAAACCTTTGAGAAGGAGGACGGTTCCTTTCTCCATGACCAAGTAGGCGTTCAAAGGCAATGTCCGTGTAGCAGGCCACGTTTGTCCTAACGTCGATGACACATTCCCCGGTGAGCCTGTAGGAGAATACAGAATCTCGGGGAAAGAAAAGAAAAGGATTTAATTGTCATTATTTCTGTGTATTCTTTTCCAAAATTGGAATGTTTGAGCTGAAGATAAATGTTAGCGTCTGTAAAGCTACCGTGTCATTAGCTCTCATCCAACCACTGCCTCCCAGTCCAAGATTTTTGGGAGTCTAACCCGCAGAGCTGTTCTGTGCACTCAGTCAGCTCTGATAAGTGCCCAAACTGCCAGCGACAGCCACCCGGATACCAGCTGCTGGAGTATCATTAGGAGAGCCCACAAAGATATCCTGCAAACGAACCACTTCTCAAATTCCCCCCGGGATGTTAGTGCACAGAAATTACGAGCCCGTTCAAGAAGAGGATCATACCTGCGCTTTCCAGAAGGCTCCCTCGGACTCGAGAGTTATGCCGCGGTTAGGACTGATTAGCTGCATCAAGCTGTAAGTGAAATGAAATATGCCTTTGCATCTTCAGGAGCCATCCGTTTGACTTACCCCTGTCCGATCCGTGGCTGCGGGAGAATCTATCACACCAGCACGAAATCCAGCAGGGGCTTGCTTCCCACCATCTGACTTGTAATCAACAACCCGCTCTTGGAGATTTTTGGCTGCCTCCCCTGGTTATGCCAATAAATCTGAGTGAATGGCTCCTTGATTTGTTATTGATTTCCCCACAGACGGATTTGAGGCTGCATTTTCGGCGATAGGTCTTCAGACTGGAAATGCAGTGCAAAGAAACCACTTTGCCAATATTGGGAGGCCCACGGGGTCACGCTCTGTGATGGAAGCTCACTATAAGGGCTGACCGAACGCTGTTGGTGCAACTGGTTGGCACGAAGGGGAGGGACAGCGTGGAGCTGGGTGGGCAAAAGCGAGGTCATGCTTGACCATTGGGAGTCTCCGAGCACCAGTGAAAGATGATATCCATAAAGTGTTTTTTGTGTTATTCACGATTATCACTGATTTTGCTCAGAATTATCCCATAGCATACCAAAGACCCGTTAGTGAAAAATTCCAACACGCCAACACTCCATACCATGTGGATTGGGTGTGGGGAAAACTGGAAAAGCCCCAGGGAATCTAAAGGGCCGATTCAGCTTTTCTGGGATTCCGGTCCTGAGAAATGCTCTGGTTGGAATTCTTAGACTGTTGTCAGGGACTGTTAGTGTTTGGATCTATTTGGAAATGGGTTGTGTTGTAGAGTGGAGGAGAATGAAACAGGTCTGCCAATGCCGACACATGCGCCGTCCCGCACAGATGCACGGGTAAACCGTGGGAACCTCCTGCCCCTTTACAGGGAAAAACCATCCTGCGACTCAAGCCAGCTTTGCTCTGCCGCTCTCCGACTCCCAGTCCGGTGTTTATTGGGCTTGCATTGGCTTCCAACACATTTTTCTGTCTCCCGGATTTTTATTAAACAGATTCTCATGCCATTTTCTCTTTCCCACTTGTAAAAGCCAACATTCATTGGGAGAATTTTCAAAATGTGAACTAAGGACTGAAGAATTGTTTTCTAAACAATCTTTCGGGCAAGGCGATTTGGAGATTTTGTGTCTGGTTTCTGAGGTCACCATAGACTCTGTGTTTGTGGGATCCACATGGCTTGCTTCAGATTTCTGAGGTTCCTAAGATTGTGTGTGCTCCTCCTTGGTACCCAGGCCTTTGGTCCTGCTTCTTCTGTCCAGAGGTCCTTCTGGAAGACCCCCTTTATGGGTGATCTCACCGAGTACACTGTGAGATCTCAGAAGAAACATTTGGATATCTGGAGTTTTTCCTATCTACTATTAAATACCCACAGATATTCTGGGAACATATATATTTTTTAAACATTTTATTTATTTATTCAACAGACAGAGATCACAAGTAGGCAGGGAGGCAGGCAGAGAGAGAGGAGGAAGCAGGCTCCCTGCTCAGCAGAGAGCCCGATGTGGGGCTCGATCCCAGGACCCCGAGATCATGACCTGAGCCGAAGGCAGAGGCTTTAACCCACTGAGCCACCCAGGTGCCCCTGGGAACATATATTTTAAAAATACATCCATCAGGCATCGGAGTTTCAGATGTGAACTCCTGAGTCCTGGCAATGTGCAAGAAATGGAATTTTCTCAGTCGCACTCTTGGTGCGTTGAGACGAAGGGGGCCTATAAACCCTTCTCGGAGCTACAGAGCTCTTCTCAGCCGGCATGGGCTTCTGGAGGAACTGCTCTACTAATCTCCCTCTGCAGAGCAACCTTGCCTGGAAGAAATTGCAGGAAGGAAGAGCCCTTGGAAACCTAATTCACCTGGTGGCGACTTTCCTGATTTCCCTGTATTCTCCAACACCTGCCCTTTTGAAGGAGCAAAAGGGGAGAGAAGAGGAAACACGCATTTGTTTATCAAAGGAACCCCAGGGAGCGAGGTCATTTCTGCAAAACCCTTATTAGGTGTTCCATTTGTAAATAATGAGGCTGGTCCTGTCTTTGATTTTGGTTGTTCCAGGAGTCTGAAAACCCCTATACTTTTGAAGATAAAATCTGGAGTTTTATTTGCTCGTCTACTGGTTAGTTTCTGTCAGACACAGAAAATGCCACTCTCCCTACCCTTTGGGGCAGGATCCTCATGGTTCCCTTTGCCAGTCCTCTTTCTTTCCCAGAAATAACCAAGCTCCCTTAAAATGTGTTGGAAGTCAATATTAAGTCGCTTTTATAATGTAAAGGAAAAGTTTTAGGATCTTCTCCTCCCTTGACACGGACACAGTGGCAGGAGGAGCGTGGTTTGGAGACGAAGACAGACCTCACGTTTAAAGCCAATGACTGACTGTCAGCAGGTGCTCTGAACCCTGTGAGCAGCTGGAGACATGGTTTGCTCCTTGGGGGCCTCTCTCGTTGGAGAGGGCTGTAATTACGGTAGGGCCACCGCACAGATTACAATGAGACCTGTCCTCCCAGCTGGTGACACAGATAAAAGGGCATGGACTTCTCTCCAGAAAAAGATGCTCAAGTGACATACCGACTGAGTATGGCTCGTGATGCATGTTGTCTGAGTTCGATTTGAACAGACTAATGATGGGAAGACCTTCTGAGGGGGGTCAGGGAAATGTGGGTGTGCTTTGGGTGGGATGAAGGAAGGATGCTTATTTTGGTAAGTCTCCTAATGGCATCGGGCTTTATATGCAAATGTCTGTGTCTTTAAGGGCTGTGCGCAGAAGGATTAAAGTAGAGACAAAATGTCACACTATCTGTAGTTCATTTTTAAGACGCTTAAGCAGAAAGCGGTTGTGCAAATATGGCTAAATAGTAATAGTCATTAAATCGAAGTGGCCTGCAGAGCTTTATCATGGCATTCTCTCCTCTTGAGTGTTTGCTAAAAGTTTCATGGTGAATGCTTACCAGGGCTCTCTTCCAAGCCCCCAGCATGGGCCTAAAACATTGCAGGTGGGGTGCCCCGGGCACGGCACCCACCTGCCCTCCTGCCTATCAGTGGGTGTTTATTGCTCTCTTCTCCTTACTGAAGAAAGGAAAATGGGCGGGACGGGCATGGTCTGCATCCTCCAGGACTTAGCTCTTGTGTGGAAGGCAAAAAAGAACAAAACGAATGAAGAGCAAGTTCCCACGGCCAAATTCTCTTCGGTTTTCCAAAAACAGAAGCATACGTGGGTCTAATCATGCAAGATTTAGAGCTGAAGTCAATACAGATTTTACCAAGCACTTGCTGCACACCAGGGTAGAGGATAAGACAGCCCCCAAGCCCTGGTCCCTGTGTGGCCTCACTCCCCACCTTGGACAGGTCACTTTGCAGGGCCCAGCCCAGACTCAGATCCTGGGATTCGCCAGCCAGAGAGTGAGCCCGATGCCCACTGAAGCCGGGAAGCGTGTGGAGGTTAGGGTGGTTTGCTGAGGCGCCCTGCCCCCACGAGGGACCTGCTGGGTGGGCCCGCTGCGCATGGAGATGCGTGGTCCAGGCGGGTGCAGGCGCCTGAGTTTCTGGGCAGGTCATTCACTGCAGGTCTCAGGTCCTGGGAGGCTGTGAGCTTTGCTTCCTCTATGAGTAGCACAACAGTCTTCATCACACGCACATCGACTAAGGTACGAAAGGTAAAGAAACTCACAATCAAACAGAAAGATGAGATGTTGCCACCTGTGTGCCTGTGTGCCTGTCTGCAAATGTGCGCACGTGTGTGAGTGTGCACACGTGCAAATGTGTGCGCATGTGTGTGCGTGTGTGCGAGTGTGTGTGTACATGTGTGCTCGCACCTGATGCTCCCAGATGTAAAATTCTATGCATTCTGTGAAAGCATTCACTACGTCCCTGAGCTCTGGGTCCCTTGGATTTGTGCAAAGGAAACTGCATCACCCACAGGTGTGTGTGGCAGAGAGGGAAGTCTGAGACCGCCTTGGTACTTGTGGATCTGTGTGTATGCCCGTGTGTACAAATATGCAGAAATAATTATCACATTTACCCAATGCTACTCACATGCCAGGGAAATACCTTACATGGCTTTTCTCATTCAATCCCCTAAAAGTATGCCTAAAATGATCACCCCTCCTCTATTTGACAAGTGGGGAGACTGAGATTCAGACACACAAAGGAGCCTCTTCTAGGTGCAGAGACAGTCAGCGGGGGGCTGGCGGAGGATCTGGGCTGTTGGCAGTCACTTGTCTTCTCACTGTGCCCCCAATCCAGGCCTTAGATCTTTAGGTATTAAAGGATTTAAATCCGCTGGACTCAGAACTGTGCTTCCTTCCGCTCCTGGAGGACTTTACGAAGGGACTCCCTTGCCTCGTGTAGGGCAGCCCTCGAGTCAGCAGGAGACACAAGGAGACCTGTCACCTGCACCTGCTGGCTCGATCCTGGGGGGAAGGTGCCGTCTGCACCCCCAGCGATGGGGATGCCTCATGCCAAGGGCTCACCTGGCCACCAGTATAGGTGGGGGGAAGGTCTCCTACATGCTGTGTGATGGTGAAATTTCACTGCCCATGTCCCTTAGGAGAAGCCACTTTCCTCCTTTCAAATCCTTCCTGGGGGGACAGGAACCACAGCATATAGAAAGAGAAGGAGGAAAAGACCCTCTGAACCCCCAGTTGCAAAATTGCGGGGCCTGTGAGGCCGGGCTGAATCGGTTCATCTGATTGCGAGGCCCGACCAGGGCAGTGATGCTCCCCGGTGTGTCCCCGGGAAGACGGAGGAGGAGAACAAGTCCCCCATGGCTGCTCAAGATTGCAGAAGTAGGACTTCCTGGAGATGGAATTTTCTCCGTGTGTTAAAGAGGCGAACACTGATATTTAAACACTGGAGTTTCTGCCTGGAGTTGAAGACAGGAAGAGCCGGGGGATTTCCAAGGGTCTCAGATCTTGAGCTCCTAACAGCATTTTTATTACAAAACCTTCCAGACAGACAGACGAGTGGAGAAGAGAGTGTCATGAACTGCCCTAGACTGGCCTGCAAACGACTACCCCTTTGTCCTGCGCTCCCCTGCCCTCGCCCCTGCACGACAGGAAGCTGCCCCACAGACACCAGGACCTTACTCTCTAAATGCTTCAAAAACGCAGGACACTTTCTACAATAAGTGTAACAGCTCTATAGACGTGAAGACGGCAGGTGATGGACAGGGCCCCGGGCTGACCCCACTGAATGGGAAATTCTGGAATATGCATTCAGCATGTGTCCCTGGAGTCTCGCGCACCCTATAGTTCAAGACCCCAGGAGCCCTTGCCCTCAGCCCCCCAGGAGGAGCTCCTGCCTGTCCGCACAGCCAGCAGAGGGGTGTGGCTCTAAGCCGTGTGTCCCTTTTGAGCCTGAGGGATGGGAGTCCCAGCCACAAGTGGGACATGAGGTGCAGGCTGTCCTCGCAAGCCCTCCCAGGATGGAACCCTTCCTGTCGTTAACGAGTTTCAAGCATTTCTTGGGCCTGAGCTGCTCTCCTGGGAGTAACGACCACAGAGCACGTCTCCCGTGGCCCGGGGGCTCCGCGGGTGTTGTCGAAGGGAAGCTGGACCAAGCTGTGGGGCGAGGGGGGATTGGAAAGAAGCAGCCAGGGGGCACCCGGGAAGCGGACTTCCCTCTGTGTGCTCCCCGCCCCCCGCAGCGGCCGAGCACCTGTGTAGAATGGCACCGTGAGGGGACGGGCAAGAGGAGAACCACCTCCCCGTGGCCACGGGGAGCCGCAGACTTCAGATTCAGGCTTGTAACGTCCTCGGTGGCCGAGTGTCAGCACTAATGAGGGAAGAGGCTGGCGCGAGGCGAGCACTAGTTGGTGTTTACTTAGTCCGTACTGAATGCCAGGCACAGAGCTCAGATCTTGGCACACGTCCCGTCACTTAATCCTCCCCACAGCCCGGTGGGGTAGAACATGATGATTCCCGATTTCGGCAGAAGAAGCTGAAGTTCAGAAAGCTTCAATAAACCGCCCAGGATCGCCCAGCCTGGGGCCGCGAAGGGGTGGGGAACAGCACCGCGGCTCTGTCCCTCCCGAACCATTAGCGTGGAACATCCCTAACGGGGCTGAGAGCGGTGATTTCTAGCCCAAGATGATTTTTCTTTTCCAAAAATTGTACATCATAGGCATGGCAGAGCCACTGACTTCAGAAAGCATGGCATTTGCTTCTGCGGCGCGAGGTGAAAAATTTAAACCAGACCAGGCAGGACTGTTGCTCTGGTACCAGGAAAGTACGCTTTCATGCAAAGCGATTTAATAGACGTGAAAACATATACCTTCCAACAGGAACACTCTATTTTCGAGATAAAATCCTCCAGCGGGCCGTGGGCTGATAGACCTGACTCTCCGGTCTGAGACCTGGGCCTCGACCGCCGTCCCTGACCCCTCCTGCCAGGGCAGGGCTGGGGTCCGCGGGAAGACCCTCCCAGGGCAGCTCTGTCCGCCTCCTTGCAGGAGTGAAACCATCCCCGCCCGTCCGCACTGTGGGCTTAGACCAGTGTCAGCCCAGCTCTCGGGGCGCAGAGAACACACCGTTCAACCACGGAAGCTTGGCCACCCCCCGCTGCCCTTTTCCACCTGTGCACTTGCTCTGGGCCCCGTGAGGAGGAGCATCACCTCTCCGTCCCCTGCTGTACCCCATGCCCGGGCATGGGGCCTGGCAGATCACTTGGGCCACCCAGTCTGGGACGGGAACCTTCCCGTGTGCTCAGAGCCGGCAACGTTCCGCCTGTGAAAACTTGAACGGGACCCTGAGCCTCAGTTCCCTCATCTCTAGAACAAGCCCAGTAAATAATCCCCCCCCTTTGGTTGAGATGTAATTGACGCATAACAGTGTAACAGTTTCAGGCCCGGCCATCTGGGGTTGGATACATGTATCTATCTCAGAATGATTGTCCTGACACATTTAGTTAAGATGGGTCCCCACACATGTATACATACATAAATACACACGGCAAAGATCACACAAGGCCAGGCAAGCGCATAACCACAGGCGTATATGTACTTACATGAGAATCTTGCATTTTATAGAAATTTTAAAGTACTTTAAGGAAGCTTAGATGATAACACCTTAAGGATGGTACTTTAATCTCATGATACTAATAAAAGAAAAATAGAATGAAAAAATCTATCACTTCACATACATAGTTACAACCTTTTTTTTAAAAGGTCTATTTGTTTATTTTAGAGAGACCGAGAAAGAGAGTGGGGGGCAGAGGCAGAGGGAGAGAGAACGGCAAGCAGACTCCCTGCTGAGTGCAGAGCCCGACGCAGGGTGGGTCTCGCCATCCCGAGATCATAATCTGAGCAGAGAACAAATGTTGGACGTCCGACTGAAAGCACCCCCAGATACCCCACATGGTTACATCCTTTTTCCTCGGGATGAGCAGTTTTGGATCCGATCTCTAAGCAACTTTCAAGTATGCAACACTGCATTGTGAACTTGGTCACCACGCAGTGCGCTAACCCACTTTAAGATGGTTGGAAGACAGTCAGCGCCAGCCTGGGCTCCTGGAGGGAAGGGCTCACTGAAGGTCAGAGGTTACAGTTGCGGTGCCCCGAGTTTAGTGTCTGAGGAGTAAAGGCAGACATGCCTCTGCCCCCAGGTCCTCCTCACTTTGCCTGACCTCTCCAGCTCTGTGGTTAACCCATAACACACCAGGCACAAGCCTGCCCATCACCAGCTGTGTCCTCTGGCTGGAGCCTCTCTCCCCAGATGCCCCCGGGCCCATCTCCCTCCCCTCCAGAATTCTGTTCAGCTACTGTCTTTGGAAAGAGGCCTCTTCACCCAGACCACCGCCCACCCCGGGCCCTCCCCGCATCTCACCCTGCTCCTCATCTACCATGTGCCTCTCCTCACACCCCAGGGAGGCTTCTGACTATGTCTGTGGCTTCCTGCCTGTCTGTCTACCCTGGAACAGAAGCTGTGAGACTCAGCGGACTTTGCTTCGATGACTGATGGATCTTAAATACCCAGAACAAAGCAGACGAGAAGTATTCAAATGAATGAACATTAAGCATTTTTCCCACTGCCTGAATACAAATCTTGCTGGAAATTGTCATCTGTGGGCAAGAAATCCCATTGAACACATGCTCATTTTCCCAGGGAGGCCCTCCCTCTGCACTCCAGCCTGCCTGCTTATGCTCCCCCCTTGGGCTTCCTGTACCATGCATTCAACTTACCCACTGGGCTTCTTGTCGGTGCCTCTCCTGGAATCACGAGTCCCAAGAGCATAGGACATTTTATTAGGTCTGTTGACTTCTGTATATTTGGTGCCTAGAACAGGGCCTTACGCACAGTAGGAGCACAAGAAATGTTTACTGAAGGCATGAGTATCTGAGGGATAGGATGGGTCAGCCGGGGACCTGGTTTGCCAGCAGTCTGACCTCAGCGATCCGTGGAGACTGAAGCTGGAGCTGGTTCGTGTCACTTGGAGAGGATACTATGTCTCACTTAAGGTTCCAGAAGCCATGTGAATCTGCACATTCATGTTCAAGGTGCTCACTAAATCCCCAGGTTCACACATGTCAAGGACACACTCAGCTCCATGTGTGTTTGTGGGGGACACCTCTCTTTTCTGGAATTATATATTCTGTACACGCCATTGCAGGACCACGGCAAGAATGATTTGGGGGAATTTGGAGGGATGGCCTAGGTGAACAGGAGAGAACTAAAGGAGCAAAAATTGTGTATAGTGTCTAGGTCATTAGACCATTACTCCAGAAGGAGGGTCCCCTTCTAGCCACAGCCTGAGTCCCTCCTTTACTCCTGCCTTAGGGCCTTTGCATAAGTGTTCCCTCAGGGAACATTCCTTCTTTTCTTCACCTGTTCAGGCCTATTGATTCTTCAAATCTCAACTCAAATGCCACTTCCTCCATGAAGCCTTCCCTGACCTCCCTGACTAGGTGTCTGCAGGACTTCACGTCCCTCTCCTTGGTGGCTCTAGTCATAGTCATTGTGTCTTTTGCTTGTTAAACTCATGTTTTTCTTCCCCATCTAGATTGTCTGCTCTATGAGGGCTGAATTTGAGTCTGGTGTTTCTTCATATTTTATTTGCATCTCTTTACAAAGTTGAGGACATAACAGGCATCATGACTATGTTGGATGGTTGGATGGATGGATAGGTGATAGATAGATAGACATAGATAGATGATACTGATGGATGGACGGATGGTTGGATGGATGGACAGATGGGTATGTGGACAGATGGTTGGATGGATGGATGGATGGATGGGTGGATGAATAGAGGGAAAGCTGAATATCAGGTGAGGACTGTGTTAGTCATGGTTCTCAAAAGAAACAAAACCAATAGGATCAAATAATGAATCATCTCTCTCTCTGTCTTTCTTTCTATCTCTCTATCTCTCTATCATCTAAGAGATTTATGGTGAGGAGCTGGCTCACATGACTGTGGAGGCTGAGAAGTCCCACAGGCTGCTCTCTACAATCTGGAGCCTCAGGAGAGTGGCGGTCTGGTTCAGCTGGGGGGCAGCTCAGGGTCAGGCAGAGGGGGTGGATTTTCCCCTCACCACTTCCTGTCCTACTCGGACCCTCAGCTGAGTGGATGGGGCCCACTCACCCTGGGGAAGG
The DNA here is from genome assembly GCA_003697995.1 of Taxidea taxus jeffersonii. NCBI lineage: Eukaryota > Metazoa > Chordata > Mammalia > Carnivora > Mustelidae > Taxidea > Taxidea taxus. The sequence goes on along the minus strand of ML104545.1, from coordinate 354,549 downwards.
CCATCTACTCTCCTGAGTCCCCCAGTTCCCGTGCTGATCTCTCTGGGAGACATCCTCACTGATACCCAGTACAATGTGCAGTCTGGGCCCTGCCTGGCCGGTCAGCTGACACATGACATCAACCACCCAAGCAATGTATTGGGAAGTGCTGTGCTAGTGTGTGAGGTCCTGAGCTTGAACAATACCAGACATGTCCGCGTAGACCCGAGCACCGACAGCCAGCATGGAGTACGTGTCAACTGGGGTTGCACACCTCCCGGGGAGGCGGGGGGCTGGCGGCCTCTGTGGAGATGTCAGAAAACCCTGCCAGCCATTTCTGCTCACCCGCTGCCCCTCATGTGCCTTGAGGGGCACTAAGCATGCTGTCCCTCTGACCACAAGCTCCAGGGGCTCCTGGGGGAGGCCAGCTTCATCTGGGCTCCCCAGGGCAGGGAGCAACACCTGTCATGGCTGGTGGGCAGACTCAGGTGGGACTGCCCTGCGCTTTTCCCTGGGCTCTGGCTGTCCCTGTGGGAAGTGTCCCAGTCCTGCTAAAGGATACGACACTAAAGTGGGGTTGCTTTCCCTCTGTAAGTTAGAAGTCGCTAATTCTACTCCAGTTTGCGTGAGGGCGAGACACCAGGGACGGGGTCACAGGGGGTCCAGATGGCTCCTCTCCGACGAGAAAGTTGCCCGTTCGCTGTGCCATGGCTCAGGCCCCTGGCTCTGGGTCTAATGGCCCCTCTTAGGGACTGTGTTCCATTGAGGCCCCGGCTGCGGCCCCCCCCCCAAAGTCAGCACACCTCTGAAAGGGTCAGCCCCGCCTGTGCTCCACGCTAGGGACAGGAGGCTAATCAACAACAGGAAGGAGCGTCCTCTGAACTCCTGCTGGTGCCGAGCTGCTGACAGGCGGTCCCCTTTTAATTTTATCACAGCAATTCAGAGGGGTGGTTTCTACTGCTTTTTCCATTTTATAGATAAGGAAATGGAGTTTCAGAGGGGGGCTGCTCCTAGCCCAAGGTCACCCATTGCAGACATGGGACTGTGACATCCCTAGGGCTCCCTGACGGATACTATCATCAGTCATGATGGATTTTCAGGAGAATAAAGCGTTACCACCTGGTGGGCGCTCCCAGCAGCCCTGAGCGGGCCTGTGCGCGAGGAACGCGGAGGACAAAAGCGGAAGGTGGTGCGGGATGGAGCCGGGCTTCTCTGCGGCAGGGTGGGAGGTGGGGGGCGACGGGGTCTGGCCAGGTCAGACCTGCCTGTCCTGCCTCCTGCCAGGGCACGGCCCCTTCTGTCTCAGCTCCCGCCTCTGGGAAACTGGGCCTTGGTTTGTGTGCTGGCGAGCGGGGACTGCCTGCGTGGGCCGGTCACGGCGCCTCGCAGCTGCGGAACGTGGGGCCAAACGGTGTCTGCGTCTGGGGTGGATGGGCGGGCGGCCGGCAGCAAGGGGGCGGGCAGTGGCGGGGGATCTGGAGCTACGTGAGGAGTGTGGGCTTCCAGGGACAGTGCGGAGGCGTCCCAGGACTCTGGGCCTGGCTGTGACATGGACGGGGTATGGAAGAGCAGCTGGGATTCCACGATGGCCCAGATCCAAGGTCAGCGTAAGTGGAGGTGGAGTGAAGGGGTTGTTGTTGGTTTCTGGCAAGTCTCCAAATCTCTCCAGCCCATTTCACCTCATCCCACCCCTTACCCAAACCCCAGTTCCTCCCAATCTCTTTCCCAGCTCGCCCGGGGTTGTGCCCTTCCTCCCTCCCCCGGGCCAGCCAGTAACCCGACACCGTCACCCGCCGGCCTCCGCCTGCGCAGGCATCAGCCGGGCGCCCACCCTCCCCCCACTCCGTGCAGAGCCCACGAGGGCGTGGATGGTGTCAGCTGTCCACGCTGTACCCCCAGCAGCAGGCCAGCCCTTGTGGGAAGTGGAGAAAGAGGTACTGAATGAGCAGAAGTTGGTGAAAGAGGTGACCCCCCGCCCTGTGCAGGGGCATGGCTGTGCAATGGGGCGACGGCGAGCCCAGCCCCTGGTCCGAAGTTCCTTGTGCAAACCTGAGCTCCCCACACATCAAGGGGGCTCAGTTTTCTCTTTACAAAAGGGATTCTGATAAGAGCATTGACTTCAGGGGCTGAGCTGAGGAATAACGCAGCTCTGTCGCTAGAACCTCCCAGAAACACCGGTTTGCAGGCAGATGGTTGGGAGCAGGGGTGGGAAGTGGTGTGTGGTTCCCTCCGAGCCGGAGTTCCTGGTTCTGCTTTAATTTCTGAAATTAATTTCAGCGTGAAATTACAGTTTCTGATCGAATACACATGGATTGTGTTGTGATGGTGGGTCTGTCCAATGTGGTGTTTATTTTACACGTGTGCTTTTAATCAAGACTAGAAAACAATCTAAGTGAAAAACTTTAAAATAGATGGCTTTCTCGTAAAAGCTAACATTTCCCGTTTGGCGGGAGTAAGAACGCCAGCCCGTGGGTCTGTGGAGTTTGCAGGATTCCAGTCGATGGAAAGGTCCACAGACCTCTGTGTTCACAGACCTTGGGGGCAGGAGCACGAGGTGTCCAGGGCGGCTGGACCAGGAAGCTCTGTGGCTTTGGACAGATTCTTTATCCTCTGTGGCCTTGGTGTTCTCATCTGCACAGTGGGCATGCTGGCAGCGCCGTCTCACACTGTAGGCTGAGTGTGTCCATGCTTAGAACAGCGTGTCACACCCAAGCTTTTTTTCTTGTGATTGCTGGGAAATGAGAAGAGGCTTCTGATTTATTTGGGACCAAAAACACGTTCTTGGGCATCTCAGGATTCAGGCTTTAGGGTCCAAGATAGCTTCTCAATTCAGTGTTCCTATTCAAGGGGGCTCTTAATTTCTACGGTCTGTAGGTCAGCTCCATCAAGTGGATGTGGAATGTTAAATTTTCGGATCTAAGTATATTGGTGTTTTTTATGAAGTATTGTTTTTGACATGAGATAGAGGTTGAGATTCAGTTACTTGGAATTTAAAAAATCAGACAAAGAGAACGCCAGGCATTCTTTGGCAGAAGACAAAACAGCAGGAGACGCGGCTGCAAACACAAACAGGTTTCTTTTTCATGTGTCACAGGGAACACAGGGTGGGGATTAGCGAAGGGAGGAAACCATGCAAAGTGACAAGGGACAGCAGGCAAGGGGCTCCCTCAGGCAGAAGCAAGGGTGAACCTGGAGCCCAAGAGCCGCAGGTCGAACGAGGCACGAGGGGTGGCCCGGGGTGAGCATGGACAGGGCCCCCGCGACACACGTAGTAGGGAGAGCGAGGAACCCCTGCTCCATGACAGGCAACGTGAGCTCTCCCTTGGAGGGTGAAGCCAAGCCCCGGCTGGACACCTGCCTCTCCTGACCCAGCGGGCAGGCGGCTTGCTTGCGTGTGCGGCTGTGGGTTTGGTGCAACTTCATGGAAGGTTCCAAAAGGTGGAGACAGAGGGGCAGACACCGTCCCCCTGCCCTCCTTTCCTATCCTCCCTGGTGCAGTGGGTCATCGTGATGGGTTCTGTGCCTTGGCTGCTTGTTGTGGGATCAGACACCCATGTTCTTTGTACCCGGAACCCAAGTCAGGGCCCTGTGATCACGCCATCTGACAGCTGAGGACGCCGAGGTTCAGAGGGCATAGAGGACTTGTTTGAGCCGGGACCTGCTCGTAAGTGGCCCAGGCAGGACTCAGACTGAGAACTTGTGCTCAGAGCCGTGCACGCCACACGGTCTTCTCGAAGGCAGATACCAGCCCCCTATTTGTGTGACCCACTCAGCAGCCCCCCTCCTTGGCTTCTGCTCGAGACAAAGAGGAGCATGTCTACAGGAAGACTTGCTTACGAGCGTACGGTCGCCCCACACGGAAAACAACTCGCTCAGCTCTGGCATAGCCAGGAAAGGGAAGGTGGTTCTCTCATAAACGGGAATGAAGTTCTAATGCATGAATGGACCTTGAAACAATCACGGAAAGTGGAGGAAGCCAGACACCGGGACCAGAGATGGTGTGATTCCGTGTTTATGAAATGTCCAGAGAAGGCACATCTATGGAGACACCAAGCAGGTTGGTCGCTGCCGGCGTAGGGGTGAGGTTGACCACGAAGCAGCACAGAGGGTCTTCTGGGGGATGGGGACGTCTGAAATGCATTTGTGGTGATGGCCCCACCACTTGCGAAAGTCACTAAGAATCACGGAAACGCAGACCTACAGTGGGTAAGTGTTAGGATACGTAAGCTATGGCTCCATATCATTGTGTAAGGAAAATAAGAACAACCCTGTTTGTGGCATTGCATGATTCTCTCTCCTCATTCAAAAGTGAGCGGTGGTGGCTATTGGCAGGTCCCTGAAGACTCTGAGAATGTTCCAGAAAATGAATAAAACACAGGGTTTCTTTCATCCGACGTTCTCTTACCACATCTCCCAGGAGGCAACGCTCCAGAGCCCCACACGGTGGGACAGCCTGCAGAAGGAAGTCTGGCCAGGGTGCCGATGGGCCGGCCGACCCCCGTCCACTTCTCCAGCCCAGGAAGAGGCAGCCCTGCGGGCTGGACCCAAAGGTGTCGGGGTTGGTGTTTTCTAGACCGGAGCTCAGCCTGTTTCTGGCGGGTCTGGCTAAACACTGTCGAACTGGTTGCTGGGCCTGGGGTTGCATGACTAAGCGGGCCACCGAGTCACGCTTGGCAGACGTGCGGCAGTAGCTGCCCTCTGTTCCCCTTGCCTGTGCCCAGCTCTCCACGCCGCTGGCAGCCCAGGGCGGGAAGGTGGGGGGCTCTGGGCCTCCCCTGGGTCGTCAGCCTTGTCTAGGATACTGCTGCTGCTCGCTGACCTGGTCCCCTCCCTTGTCGGCAGCGTCTGGACCATGGCAGCCATGTCCTGTCCTCTCTTCTTCCAGGCAGACGGCTGGCCAGTCACTATGGTGACACCATTTACCCAGACCTTCAGGACAGCCAGGCCTGAAGAAGGCCGTGCATCTGGCCACTGGACCGGACAGGGTTCTTCCAGCTGGGAGTGTCAGCAGTGTCCAGGAGAGAGACACGGGGATTCGGAGGCTCATATAATTAAATATGCAAATCGAAAAGCTTGGGCCACACAGTGCCGGGGGCTCCGAGATGGCGCACTCCCGGTCAGCTCTGTGTCCCACATGTGGGCTTCGTCCTCAGCCACACTCTCCCCAGGGCCAGGAGGCCCGATTTCACCAGCCGCACCTTCCCTTGCAGGGTGCCGCTGTAGCATGTAAGCAACAGTGTTCGCGGGGGCCAGGACGAGCGTTCCATCTGGGGGTCACGGAAGAGCGAGAAGAGATTGTTCCTTGATTGCTCGTCTGCATGATTGACAAGCATGTCCCGGTCTCATCGAGAACTGACAGCATTTCACGGAGCCCCGGGCTACAAACTGGGGGCCGGGGGATCCAGAGATGAAGCGGGATGTGGCCCCTGTGTCCCGAAGCTCTTGGTTTTGAGTGGAGAACGGGTCCGTGCGCGTGGGTCAGAAAAGCAAAGTCGGCAGTCGCGGAGACAGGCGAGGTTCTGCTCTCTCAGTGCTGGGGTCCACTCGACGCCTCGAGGACCCGGTCCCTGACCCCCGAGGCTCAGGTCCGTCTGCACGCAGCGGGCTCCCAGGGGGTGCTCCAGGATCACTGGGTGGCGTCACAGGTCCGTGCCCACCCATTCGCACGCTGTCTGAAGCCGCTTTCAGAGCGAGCAGCCGTGACACAGATGAAAGTGCCGACCTCTTGACTCAGCGGAAAAGGTTGCCAACTTCCATTCCAAATGAGCCTGCCCTCACCCCTTCCCGGCCTCACACCACGTTGCTCTCAGGCTTATCGCAGAGTCAGTCAGCTGCACACGGGCGTCTCGGAACGAGGGGTGCCTGTCTCTGGCGAGGATGTTGAACCTGAAACGAGCTCTTCTGGACGCTGTGACCACCCTGTGCTCCTGACCCAACGGAGGAAACGCCTCTGCCGAGCAAAGGCACAGCCGCGCTCGGGCCGTACAAATTCCAGGGAGTTTTCCGTTTATGGCCTGGATGATTGGATTTAGCTTACCTAATACCTGCGCGTGGTGATTACCATTAATGTAAAAAATCAGATCCCGAGAGAGTCCATAGTCTTTGCAGTGGAAGCATTGCACAGTAACAGACATCTTGGTGGAGAAGACAGGGCGTCCAGAATCGGAAATCCACGCACACTGCTCCCCTCCATCTGCCCAGCGTCTCCTACGGAAACCCGGTCCTCATCGCCACCCGGATGCTGGGCAGCCTGACCCACAGCCGTGTCATGGAGCTGGTGGGGGATGGGCTGCTCCTTCCCGGTGCTGCGAAGCTGTGGGTCTGGGAGCCCAAGCAGGAGGCGGTCCAGGCATCATCCTGCCTCTCTGTCCAGGAGCGAGCAGCTGGCGGCCCGCGGAGTGGTTTGGGGGAGTCCATGAGCAGACAGCTGGGTGTTTTCCCCCCAGTGATCCGATAACGATCCTTAAATGTACCTTAGAAAAAAGCGTTAATTGACAAATCAGACCCTTAATGTGATTCGAAGGATGAGGCTGGAGACATTCAGGTTTTGGGAGAACAAGCGGACTTAGGGGGTGCCCTCAGCAAACAGGACGTGTTGTAAGCACAGGGCAATGGTGGAGAAAGTGGCCCATGAAGGGTGCAGTTCGACCTCATCTGGAAGATGGGGGGACAGGGCATGTAGCTTTCCTAAGTCCTCCCAAGGCGCTGTCTGCAGGATTGAGGCTAGACGCCAGTCACCGGGCCCCAAGTTCATTGCGATTGCTTTGAATCCCGCTGATGTGCTACGAGCACATCAGCCTTCGAAAGGCCAGCATGGAATGGGCCCTGAGAGCACAGCATGAGCTCGGTCCCAGCTGAATGGGCCTTAGTGTAGTCACACTCTGGGTCCGACAAGCAACCCGCCCTGAAGGGGGCATTACTGTCACGCCCACTTTCCGGAGGAGCAGACGGGCAGAGAGACATCGCGTGGCTTCTCTGCGGCGGCCAAGCTGATGGACAGGGAAGCCAGGGCAAGAACCCCAGCTCTAGAGGGGAGAGCTTTAACTTCTAGGAAATCGATTAACGGTCACCTTAACATGTTTATACTTTAATCAACTTGATCGAGGTGTCCTTTACATTCAGTCGAAGACACAGATTTTAAGAGAGCTGTTGTATGAGTTTGGTTAGCCCAAACCAGACCCAGCATGTGTCCATCCGTCCGGAGCGTGCCGCATGCTCCTGGGCGAGCAGTCCCCACCCCAGCCACACGAGAATCCGGGTCTGGTTCCTGGAGTCCCGGCTGGTGCGCCTCATTCCCGAACTCCGTGCACGTGGGACCCCACAGCAGGCACCTCTTTGCCCTGACATCTTCCACGCAGCTCGTTACTCATGACTTCCTTCTGCCCCGAGTCCGGAGGGTGGGTCTGTGGCGTGGATGCGTCGGTTTCCACGTGTGGTATATTCACCTGCTGACATTTGGATTTTTCAGGGTTTTAGCCACGCACAGAACAAGTCCTTTCGTGGGCACAGATACTCAGTTCTCAGGTAAAAACGAGGAGCTGGTGCTGGGATAGTCTCTTCCAACTTGCAGAAACCTGCCCAGCTGCGTTTTGCCATTTCGTCTTTGCCTCCGCCGTGCCGCGCACATGGCAGGGACGGAGCCGGTCCAGCAGGAGGGAACTGGCACTTGTGCGGGCGGGTCGTCCGCCGCCTTCCCTGATCGCTGGCTCCACCGAGCACCACGCCCTGCGGCTACCGGACATTTGTAAAACGCGACCACGGACATATTCACAAATCCTTTTGTAAAGCGCCTATTTTACAAGTTGAGCTATTTGCCCCTTCACTATTGGTTTAGAGAAGTTTCTTTTTTTAACCTGTACAGGCTTTCCCTCGGATGCGTGTGCTGCGGGTGTTTCTGGACCCGCCTTGGGCTCACCTTCTCGCTCTCCCGCTGATCTAAGAGCAGAAGTTCCTCATCGTGAAGACGGTCACTGCATTCATTATGGTAGCACCTTCCAGAGCCGCGGAGGAGATCCGCACGCCTCCCAGGCTCACACAGCTAATCCCCGCTGCTTTGCTCCGGGACTTTCACAGTTTGAGCGTCCGTGAGTTCGCGTGATCGTCTCCTGGGTACTGCTGTGCACGGTGTGAGGCCGGGATCGACGTGATGGCGGCCACGAAGATGGGGATGGTGGCGAGTCTACCTTGTTACTCCTGCATGGGCACCGGCATTTTCCCCAGGGAATTATCTTGGCACTGTCCTCGAGAAATAATCCATTGTCTCCACATGGGTGGGCTGTTTCCGCTCTCTCTCCTCTTCCATTACTCAATTTGCCCCTTTAGGCGCACACCGCACGTCTTGGCTGCTGCAGGGCAGGAAACCGTGAGGGGGATTGATGAAGACTTCCGGCATTTTTTCTTCTTCGATTTCTTTGGTCTTTCCAGGTTCTTTGCATTTCCATTTCCATTCCGGAATCAGCATCTCATTTTCTACAAAACAGCAGGCTAGAGCTTTTATGCTGTGGGCTGTGGTCAGTCTGGAGGGACCCCGACTAGGGAGTCCTCCCTGTGAACGCGCCACATTTTCCCATTTACTCGGATCTACTGTCACCCGTCTGCAACCTTTTCCAGTTTGGGGGGTAGAGTTCTTGCACCTGAACTGAATCGTGCCTTAGCATTTTATGTTTTCTGAAGCTCTTATAAATGGTATTTTAAAAATATTTTGTCATGTGTGGTTTGTGGCTCCGGTAGAAAAATGCCCTGGATTTCTGCATGTTGGCAGCAGCCCGTGTGGAGGCTCGCCAACTAGGTCTTCCCCTGAGAGAACGAAGCACTAATGCCCTATGTGCCGCCAGTGTCCGTGGCCCGCAGCTCTGCAGCTCTCGTCTTGGTCTCTCGCCGGCTCCTCCTCCTGCCCCCAGTGACCCAGCGCGGGAGGACGTCTGCTTGCACTCACGAGGGTCACCAGGGAGGGTTTGCAGAGTTGGCTGAGGTCCTGGGGTGATGCACCCCAGCTCAGCTTCTCCCCCATCTGCCCCGCTTCCTTGCTCTCCCACAGTTGCGAGTTCGGAAACCACTTCTCAAGACATCTCCCGCCTGTCTCCCATCTAGGGACGCTTACCTGTGACAGCTGATTCCAAGAACGACCCCAGCAGACAGACTCGAAAAGAGGATCGTAAGCTTGGTCATGGCTGTCTGGCTGGCTCGGAGAGCGACATCACTGATGACAGACTGGGCGTTGGTGGCCCTGGGGTGTGTTCCCTCCCATGTACAAATCTCCACCTGCGGCGGGGAGACCGTAGCCGACGGAGGGGCCCGGGGGTGATAGCCCAGCCTGGGCTTTCCTTTGTGGGAAACTTTCTGAATGACAGATTCAGTTTATTTATTTTTATTTTTTTAAAGATTTTATTTATTTATTTGACAGGAAGCGGGGAGAGAGAGAGAGAGAGAGAAAGAGAGAGAGAACAAGCAGGAAGAGCAGGAGAGGGAGAAGCAGGCTCCCCAGTGAGCAGGAAGCCTGACGCCGGACTCCATCCCAAAACTCCGGGACGATGACCCAAATGCTGACACTTAACCGACGGAGCCACCCAGCACCCGGATTTGGTTTCTCTAAAAACACGGGAGTTTTGAGTTCTGTATTTCTGCCCAAGTCCATTTCCATGTGTCTTCTTGGACAGGTTTTGATGAGTTTCATGCCTTAAGACTTCGTCGTTGCATCTATGTTCACAATTTATTGACGTGAATTCCTTCATGACGTTCCTTTCTCATTTCATGGCAGCAGAGTCCTGGTGAGGACCGGCCCCCTTCTCTCTCCACAGGTCATTTTAAATATCTTTGTTTCTGTCATCATAGAGAGTATTCATGAACATTTTAAACAATTGTTTGCCTTTTTGGATTTTTTCTGTGGTTTGTATTCTATCTCATTGATTTCTACTCTCATCTCTGTTATTTCCTTTCTCTGATTGCGTTGGGTTTAAATCTTGCTTTCCGTAGCTTTTCAGGGTAGAAACGGAGGCTATGGGCTCCGTCCTATTCTGAAGTCGACTTTCAGCTGCTGGAGGGTTCTGAGCGGCTGCACGGGGCAGCCTGGCTCGTGTTGCAGAAGACAGAGGGGAAGCGAGGTGCTCAGGAATTCGGAAGGCGAGTGCCAGATGCATCCCCAAGATGTCAGAGGCTCCCTGGTGTGAGGCCTGGTGTTTGGGCCGCAGTCTTTTCCGGGGTAGATCTGGGAAGGTAAAGTGAGCCGCCTCGGGTTGGGGAGACCTCCGGATGGCAAGGGACACGGAGTGAGCAACGGAGAGGGCTGCCGGGCAGCTGGGAAAGGTGCGTCCTCCTGAGCCAGGCGGCCCGGTGCTCTGATCCCCCTGCGTCCCCCACTCCCTGGCCGTGTCACCTGGGCACAGCACATGGCCCCTCGCTGTGTGCTCTGCTGGAGAAGGGGTGCAGGACCCAACGCTCATGCGGGTCTTGCGAGGATTAAACCGTCTCAAGAAATCCGTGAGCCAAGTACCTAGCAAATTGTGAGTCCCGGCGGGTAACATGGTTAACAGTCAGGGTCTCCAGGCTAAGAAGGCTCCGCGCCTGACCCTGAGGAATGCCGGGACGTGGAGGAAGCGGAGGGGGAGCTGAGCCCGGAGTCCTCGGTGCCCCAGGCCCGACAGCCCCAGGCCTCTAGTGAGGAACTCCCAGCCACACCTTGGGAAAGATCTCTTGTTTGTTGTGTCCTTTCGTGTCTTCTCTTCACCCTGTGTGCACGGCTCAGAGGAAGCCTCTGTTCTTTTTTTTTTTTTTTTCAATTTCCAAGTTTATTAAGAAGATTTACTGGAAATACATAAGAAATCTAAAAAGACGGTAAATACAAATAAAAATTTTTTAAGAATTCCACCAATGGTCAAGTGATTCCTACTAAACTACCAAATAATGGCATGTACCTTAGCGAAATAAGTCAATTGGAGAAAGACAACTATAACATGATCTCCCTGATATAAGGAAGTGGAGATGCAACGGGGGTGGGGGTTAAGGGGGTAGGAAAAGAATAAATGAAACCAGATGGTATTAGAAGGGAGACAAACCAAAAGAGACTCTTAATGTCATAAAACAAACTAAGGGGGGTGGGGGGAGGGGGGTTGGGAGAGGGTGGTGGGGTTACATTATATGTTTAAATAAAAATAAAAATTAAAAAAAATTAAAAAAGAAAAGAAGCCTCTGTTCTGGATCAGAGGGTCCTGTAGCCCGTGCTGGGAACGGCTCGCTCCAGAAGGGACAGCAGGAGTGCCTTCCCCGTGCCTTGGAGCCGAGTCTGTTTCTGAATCCCGGCTTAACTCTTTTGAACGTGAAGGTCCTTTAAAGCTGTTTTTAATCTAATTCTATATTAATTAATTAAACCAATTGATTGATTGATTGATTGAATTAATTAAACTGTGCTATAATCATGGGTCTTAAATCTGTCACGCTGCGGGGGTGAGCGCCCATCAGATCCTACTCTGGCCGTTTCTGGGGGAGTTGAAGGGCTGTGTTTCTTGGTGCTCTGAGAGCTGACCTTGTCAAACAGCTCTGTCCCTCGCTCTTCCCCTGGCACGCAGGGGTGTGGGGTCCCGTGCCGTCTCGCACTCGCAGGAAGGGGGGCCCTGTGTGCTCACACCCCTGGGAAGATGCCTGGGGGGGCGGTGTGAGCGTGGGTGTCCCCAGAGGGAGCTGAGGAGTGTCTGGGCAGAGTCTCCGGGGCACATCCGCTTGTCCCTAACCACTCGTGTGGCCCGCTGCCCCGTCACGCTCATATGGAACCAGTGCTGTGTGCTTTATCCCGCGGCCTTAATAGCACCTCCCCTAGGAGGCCGTCTCCCCGGGGACACGTGTCAGAGTCTGGAGACATTTTTGTTTGTCACAGCTGGGGGAAGGGGTGCCTGGCACTGAGAGGGGCCCAGGGATGCCGCAAAGGGCCCCGCAGATGGCACAATGGCCTGCACGACCCGGCAGTGTCAGCCGCGAAGCGTCAGCAGGGCCACAGGGGGTGGAGCGCTGACTTTTGGAAAGCCACTGATTTTAATGCACCAGATGAGATTCTGGGGACGACAGCTGACAGGCAAAATCAGTCTTCAGTCGCTTTACCGAGGAAACGCTTCCTGGCACTCTTCCGGGAAACTCGTGAGCCGAGCCCGGTCGGAGAACCATGTTACTCCCTGACACAGCCGCGCACAACAGGGGTCTTGCTGTCCAGTCGCACAGACTTCTACAAAGACAAGCTTCTCTCCCCGTTCCGTACAGCCTGTGACTTTGATTTTTCACCTCAGGATGGTGAAACTTCTGTGTCGGCTTGGCTGTGGCGCAGGACATCCAGACGCTGTCAAGCATGTCTCTGGTGTGTCCGGAAGACGGTTACACACAGTCAACCTCTGAAATCGCAGGAACAGAGCGAGGCAGATCTGAGTGAGGCCCATGGCCCTCCCGGTGTGGGTGGGCCTTATCCAATCAGTCGAAGGACGGGACGAGCAGAACAGCTGGACACGCCCCTAGAAAGAAGGAGCTCCTCTTGCCCGACTGCCTTCACACCAGGACATCATTCTTCTGGCCTTCGGCCTCAAACAGGCGTATCTGTTCTTCGTGGATGTCAAGCCAACGGGCTCTCACCGGAACCACACGCACTGCTCTCCCGGGCCTCCAGCTTGCCCACTGCAGTCCTCCGACCTCCGGCCTCCATTACCAGGGGAGCCAACTCCTTGTCATAAATCTCTTTCTTATACATTCACCTCCTGTAGGTTCTGTTTCTCTGGAGAACTCTGACTAACACGCGTATTGATTTTTTAAATCCGCATTTATATCTGTATATGCTTCTATTTTTTTTTATTGCTTTTCATCTGACCGTGTGTGGTAAGTGCGGTGTCCTTTCTTCTTTATTGTTGCTTTGTCAGGGAGGACCTCTTCTGTGGGGGACCCGAGCACCTTCCACTCACCATGGTTTGGGGGGGCTCCCCCCCGTCCCACCCATACCCCTTTGGTGTCGTGCCTTGGTGATTTGTCAAGGATACGTTACCCCCAAAGTGAAATAGCAGAACCTACCTACATGCGTAATTTAATAAGAAATCAATTTTCTGCCCTCACTGTGCTATAAAGGTCAACAGAAAGGAAAGCTATTTATAATAAAATATGTACGTTAAAATGTAAAGCTTCGAGATCAGCCCCCTCGGAAGACACGGTGAATACGCAGGGCTCTTCCCAGGGTGGACTGCAGCCCCTGAAACGACGGAACAGACGCCGACTAGTTTCTGGCAGCTCAACCCCACCCCCGGCCCCAGCGAGGCTACGTTCCTGGAAAATTCCGCATGTACCAGAAATGTTTGTGTTATCTGAAAACCAGCATGAGGACACCAGGCTCCGACTGTTATTTGCAAGATTCTTCCTACACGCCTGTCTGGCTGGATGTTCAGTGAGGCGATGGACGCAGGTCTCTGCTGCACAGGGTGCCCCCTGCATCGTGCCCGGTGCAGGGCATCAGGGATCCCTGAGTCCCCACTGCCCTTGCCAATGCCAGAATCACCCTCCAATTATGGTGACGCAAAATGCCTCTGAGAGCCTTGCCACTCTGCTGAGGACTGTGGGTGGGCACCTCCTCTTCACTGGAAGTGAAGCTGTACTTCTTGCCAGGGCCTGGAAGGGGGATGTTGGTGGGCTTGGCCTCTGGTTGTTTAATTTGATCCCCACGTAGGAAGCCTGAGAGCCTAGGGGGCTTGACAGGAAGCTGAGACTTGAGCTGAGAGATGCAGAGGGGAGAGCATGCCAATATTGCAGCTCCTGGATCCAGCTGTACCTGAAGGTGGATCTGTCCCTACACTTAGAGCTTTATGAGACAATGATTCCTTCCGTTTCAATCACTGCAACCAAAGGAGTTGACCAGTAGCAGTGTTACCAAAAATAAAGAATATTAAGATGTACAGATTTAGACCTTTGAACAAAAGCTTCCTTCTCCGAACTGCCCATTGCACATACCTACCCCCTGACACACACACACACACATTTCAAATGCAGCTACCTGGCCACACCGGAAACTCCCAGTTTGATTTCAGTGACCGACTGGTTGTCATGCTTTCCTTGGGGCTTATTTTCATCCCCGCTATCAATTAGCCCCAATAGTGATTGTCACAAAAGCTTAACGAATGAAGCAGGCGGTGGGTATGGCCTAGGATTGGTCTGTTATTTTTGGAGTCCCAAGAAATACCGACTTCATTCCAGAATCTATATTTCATCAACCATTCCTTCGGAGAATGTGCATTAATATTTAAGTGCCGAGCGAAGACACGAGGCCTGTGGTCTCCGCCTTGGAGGGGAAGCCTGGCCGCTACCCTGAGGTGGGCTCTGGGCCCACAACAGCCGTTTGCCGGCAGCAAAGAAGCGGGCGGCGAGGCAGTGGGCCGGAAAGCGCAAATGTCCCCATGTCTTGTTGGTACAGCACTTGTGTTTGTTTCTCAGGAAGTTTATCCCAAATCCCCCATATTCAGCTGCATCTCTGTATCAGGAAAAGGCAAAGTCATCTTTAAAGAAAACCAGCATTATCGGTTTAACCTGCTGGCGTGATGTCTGTGCAGAAGCCACCTCGGGGCCTCCCTGGAGAAGGCTGCGCTTGGCCCCGTAACGCGGTAATGAGAGGTCGAGCCAAAGGGGGGCTGGAGGCTGTGGGAGACAATGCTCCATTTTCTAATCCTTCCACGAGAACCAGGGAAAAGAGGACCAGGATTTTCTCGAGGTTCGCCTCTGCTGATAATTAACCACTGGGCAGAAAACGTGTGCGAGCCAAGTGAGCGTTTTGTAATCTTCCTGTGGCGGGAAAGGCAGCTTTCAGGGCTGCTCATAGGCGATTGGAGAGGCTGATAGCTACACGTCGTTTTGTACATAAAATCAAATCACGGAAGAAGAATACAATCACACCGCCGACGTGCGTGCCTGTGCGTGAAACTGGATTGGGAAGCTCTACCTTTTCTCATGAAGTTTTCTAACATTTAGAAAGATCATAACAGCAAACCTCCTACGTAATAGCCCGGAACTACCCGGGGACCGCGCGCAGCCTGTTCCCAGCAACGTAAATAGCATTTGAGAATCTGCGTGCATTGCTTCCCAAGAAAAATACGGCGGGTGTATCTGAATTCTGTAAGAAACGTCTTCATAAGAGAAGACGTCTCGATAGAGAAAATTGTCTCTCTCTTTTGAGGACCAGAATCCCAACGTATCCCCGGAACTAGGTAGAAGATTTTCACACACTCCACACATCTGCAGGGGAAGCACGCTGGTAAAACGGATCCTAGTCTGTCCCGGAGGAGCTGGAGACACGAGCGTTTGAATCGGATGCTTCGTCACCTTCTAGTGGGGGTTTTGAATATGCCCCTCACACAGTTTAATCCGGCATTTTGCCTGATGCTTTCAGACCGGTGTGCTCACAGCAGACCTCCTGTTTTTCAGGGTGTTTTTCTTGGGGTTTATCATGAAACAGTGGCTTTCCTCAACACTCCCACCTTCCGGCACGGCATGGTGTCTAAAAATATCTGAAGCTCCCAATTCTATCTGTCTTGGATGTGTCTTTTTTTATACTGAGTCGCTGGGTGTGTTGCAGGGATGGAGAGCCAAGGAAAAACTTTTCTTCTTGTTACTGCCTTTTAGAAAATGATTGTATCTGTGGAGAATCCGTGACCAAGAGGGGAAAAAGTCTTCTCCAGCCTTAAATTAAATCCTTTATCTAAACAAGCTACACAGAATTTGCTGATGCTTCAGTTTGGGGTCCCGTGGCTGGTCCTGAGCTGCTGTGGCATTAATTGGCTTCGGTCTTCATGTTGCAAGCGAGTTCCTCTCCCCAATCTCACCTCTGCCCTGCCTCCGGAGAGCCCTCGTCCAACCTGCTCCAGAGAGCCTCCTTATTGCGAAAATCGCTGCCTGCAGTATGGGGCTGTTGTTCATCTCCCGAGATGGGTGAGGGTAGCGACATGATTGATTCACGGGGAAAAGTTGATTTTCGGGGCTGTTGACATGTTCACCCGGCTGCTCCTGGATGGGAACCTGGCACCCCCGGCCCGACCCCGAGGGAACCCTGTGAGGATCCTATACTCGGGGCCAGAAGGCAGAGCGCCCTGGCTCCTGGGAGGAAGCCAGCAAGCGGACCACAGTCCTCGGCGTCCAGCGGGAAAAACATTCGCAGAGGCTCCCCACGTAGCACAGGTTAGCCAGTGAGGAAAGATGCTCACCTGCAAATCTCATGGGTGAGGACTGGGAGCCTGGCTGCTGGCTCTGAGCCACGGCGTCTGTTCAGATGAAAAGAAGGCTGCACCAGGGCCCAGGGAAGCCCCCTTCCCCCTGCACTCGCCCTGCAATTCCGGAGGAACTGACCAGAGCTGGTGTGAGCCCCTGCTTGCAGCCACACGCTGGGGAGTCCCAGCATGGCTCATGAGATGCCCGGTCCTCGGCTGGCTCATCTGAGGAGCTTGGCCGACAAATGCCGTTAGCTGCAGAGAACCAGCCTGTTGTTTCTGTTTGTTTCCTTTCTCCTATTGCCAAACACTCCCGTGCTTCCCTCTGGCACATCTCCGTCCCTCCACTCTCTGTGCCCATGGGTCCCGGTGAGCACTCATCCTTACCCTAGCCAGTCAAGGAAGGAGCAGCTCTGAGCACCTGGATCCCATTGAGCCTGAAGCCAGATCTCCGCATTGTTCTATGACTCAAACTGGTGAATTCCCTATTGTGTGCCTAAGTGGATCTGGGCTTGGTTCTCACCCCCTGCCCCTGTAAAGAGTGGTTCTCACATGTAAGCATGCCTTGGGAGCCCCAGGAGGGTTTGGTTAAATACAGACTACAGGCCCCACAGCACGTGGTTCTGATTCTGTGGGCCCAGCGTGGGGCCCAAGAATGATCATTTCTCCCAAGTTCCTCTGTGTTGCAGCTGTGGCTGCTGGTCTGAGGACTGCAGCTCCAAGAACCACTGTATCGATCCGGCCTATCCTGTGCGGCTGCTGGGGCCTCGGGGACAGTGTCCGTTAGCCACCACACTCGAGGGAAGGGCCTGATGCACTGGGGTCACCTTCCAATCCCGCGTGTCGCAGGGGGCACGTGCCCTTGGGGTGCTCTGGGTCAGCCGGTAACACCAGCGAGGGAGTGATGGGCGGTGGTTAGGTTGGTGGTGAAATCCTTCGGAGGCTTTGCCGTCGAGGAAGGGGAGGCCGGCACAGGCAGCAGGGAAAGCCTGCAGGTGGACCCGCAACCTCGTGGGCAGAGCTGAGGAGCGGAGTGCGAAGCATCCTCGCGGCTGCAGCAGGAAGGCTCTCCAGGAACAGAACCCGCGCGATATATATGTACGCGTATATACTATATGCAAATGTATTTCTACAGATGGATTTATATACAAGATATGCGCGTGCGCACACACACACACACACACACACACACGAGATTTACATACAACGAGATTTGTCACAAGGACCTAGCTCATATGATTACAGAAGCTAAGAACTTGCACGCTGCGGACCCGGGAGCGCGGGGCGGGACTCTGTCGGAGCCTGAAGGCCTGAGGACCTCGGGAGCTGATGGTGCAGGTCTCAGTCCGCGGGCAGGAGGTGACCAGAATTCCCGCTCAAAGCAGGCGGACGTGAATTCCTCCTTCCTCTACCCTTTCTTTCTACTGGGGCGTCAGCGGGTTGGGCGAGGCCTCTGCACCCTGCGGAGGGTCATCTTCTTTACTCAGCCACACATTCAAGCGCTAATCTCTTTCAAAACCACCCCCCCCCCCCAGACAGCCCCGGAAGTAAAGTGTAACGGAGATCTGGGCGCCTGGCTGCCCTGTCAGGTTGGCACGGGAACTTGGCCACCACGGGAACTTTGGCTGCATTCAAGGACCTGGCTGCCTGGGACACAGAGCGGGGCCACCACAGCGCCTGGAGGAGTCAGAGTGAGAGTGCAGGGGCGAGGGGACAGGCAGCGGCAGAAGCCCAGTGCCCGGGCTCAGAGTGGGGCGAGGGCCCTGTTCTCAGGGAGGCAAAACAAAGGCCAATGTTTCCAATAATTCCTCACTTGAGGCAAAGTGTGAATGCCCCGTAATAAAAATGCAGGAGGCAGGAAAATAAGATTCACATGCAGTCCTCTGCTTCTCTTTCTCCCCTTCCATTTCTATGCAAGCAAGACCCCAGAAATTATTAATCATGTATCCAGCCAGGAACGTTCGCAGTCTCCTGAGCGATCTCTGCAGTCGCGGGACCTAAAGCACCTGATTTCACCTTCTTTCTTTCTGCCCTTCTCAGGCAGCGATTTGCTATAAAGCTTGGAGGTCGTTATTCTCCCCCAGCAGAGCCAGAGACTAAACGGTGGTCTCCTGGCAGCGGCCCCCGTTGGGGGGGGCGCACACTGGGTTTGCAAATGCGCACGTCCGTGGCCCCAGGGTTCCGGGCCGTTTCTTCCCCTGGCAGCTCTCCCAGCAAGGTTTTGCAGATCAGAACATTCGCGCACATCCAGTCTCTGTCTTCTTGGCCTTTCAAACTAGGTTGCAGCTATTGGAAGTGACCTAGAGCCTTCTTAATGAGCTGACCTAAGGAGACCCCTCCCGGGGAGCCGGCACCGGGCCTGAGAGGAGCACTGCTTCTGTCAACTTCCCCGAAGCTGCCGTTTCCATCCGAATTATGCTCTCCAAGCCCATGAGCTGGGGCTCGCACCGTCTGCGGCCACACACCCAGCTGAGTGAGTCGGTAAGAACAGTGAGTAGATGCATTGTATTTTGGGGGTCATGGAGGGTGGTTAAAGTCATCAAATTTGGGGGATGAGACAGACCCATTTAGGGACCGCCGGCCTACTCTCTCATTCTGTCATTTTCTCCGTTGCCAGAAGAAAAGGAAGGGCTAAGAGCGGGGATGTTGGCTCCAGGAGGATCGGGTTTTGAATCTTGCTGGTGATGGCAGAAAGTCCCTCTGCTTCTCCGGGTCTCCCTCATGTGTTGGGTGGCGCGGTGAGCAGTCCCTCATGGCAGGGAACACGACGACTGTTGACCCCCAGGGCACAGCTCGGGACAGCCAGCTCCCTGGGATCCTGATGCTCCCTGAGAAGCGGCCTCCTTGACTAACTGAGCCTTGCACTGCTGGTTGCCTTCCCGCAGTCATCGTTACGCCCCTTCCCAAACAGAGAACCCCACCTGTGTTCCAGCAGCGGTGTGTCTGGGAAGGCGAGCCTTTGAGGAGTCAGCCATCCCAGTCTTGGTATCATCATTTCCCGTTGCCACAAGTTGGTTCGGCCAGGGGCATGGAATGGCTTGCAGCCAATCGTGTACAATGAGGAGAGGGACCCCAGCGATGTTTGAAAGGGGTCTGCTCTCTGGATGAGAGACAATGAAGAGCTGCTCCGTTCTTCCTCCTAAACACAGTCGCGGGTGGAAAGTCACTGGAAGCTGTGAAAACACAGAGCAGCCAGCCTGGGACCAGCTGCTAACCTGCTGAAGATGACAGAGGAGGAGAGGAAGGGGCTGGGTCCTTGGTGGACCACTGTACCGCACCTGGGACTCTCCTTCCAAACTCCTTGCTCTAGGAGATGATTGCTTGTCTCTTGTGCTTGGTCACCTCTTGGCAGGCCATTCTGTTTCCTGCAAATGAACATATCCTAATGGGCAGACTCACACAACCAAACCTCACATCTCCAGCCAGGCAACCTCTTCTCCTCTCTGTCTTCTCTCTGCCAGGGTTACTGCTGTGCTCACAGCTGGAGAGAGGCATGACTGAGACTCCTTCAGAGCGGGCCCCTCTCCATCCACCGCGACAGGGTCCAGGAGCATGAAAGAGCAGGTCAAGGGTGAGAGTGGGACTAAGAAAAGCTCAGCATCTCCAGCTCCCCCAGGCAAGTCCTTCTCCCTGTTGAGCTCCCTGCATTCTTTTGATTTTTGCCTTGGTTCTTAATGAAGTACTTACTTGGGCAAACTGCCTAGAAACTTCAGTTGGAAACTTGACCCTGGAAAATTCCTTAATTAGAAAAAATGTGATTAATGACTGGGCTTATGTTTGCTAATAAATAAACTCTGGCTTCAGAGGAAACTTTTTTGAGAATTGGGGGAAAGGGTTAATTTTTGTTTTTCCTTCTTGCTTGCCTGGGAAGGTGCCCCAGGTAAGTAGCCCAGGGGCTGGCTCCCTAGGGTGCATAATAAATGTTTCATGGATTAGTAAGTGATGAGCAAATTCTCAAAATATGGAAGCGATGAATACAAAAGCAGCTGGAGAAGGATAGTGGGACGTCCTGACTTGGAAACTAGGAGTGGAAACTGGCTCATCCCCTGCGGACCCGGGGCCCAGGACAGGAAGGCATCATACGAGGGGAGCCACTGGGCCGGAGCCGGGCAGTGAGGGTCAGTAGGAATGCGGGGGAATCTCAGGCCAGCTGTTGGGGTGACCTGGTCAGGAGGATGCTGCCCATCCACCTTGCAGCAACGGCTCTCCACGAATACCCCATGGGCCTCTCAGGGACCCCTTGTCCCTTTTGAGGGGTCCCTGAAGTCAAAACTCTTCTCATAATCCTATTAGTACATGATTGGTCGTTTTCACGAGGCTGGGCTTCGTGCTGACAGCGGCGCGGGTCGGGAGGCTGTATGGTGCTGGCGGCTACCGTGGTCTTCACGTTCATGTGCTTCGGTGGAACCAAAGCATGCCCAGTGCACTGAAGAGTTTCCCTGCCGAGGTGGTAGCGTGTGTCCATCTTATTAAACCTGGACCTTTGAGTGCTCGTCCACAAATATTTTGTGTCATGACCCGGGAAACTCCTCCCGACCAAGGTGGGACGGTGGTCTCCAGGAGAAGCTCAGGGGGTTGTATGAGCTTCTGGCTGAGTTGTCGTATGTTTCTAAACAACGGTTTTACGAGCAAGGCTGCCTGATGGATGAACTATGGCTATTCAGATCTGGGGATTTTGCAGCGATCTTCCCCAAGATGAACGAAGTCAAAGTCCTGTGCAGAAGATTCTAAGCAACGAAGGCAGATCCTTCAGCCCAAGGAGGCAGAGCACACGCCCCCCTGAGTGTGGACTCTGGGGGGGCAGTTCCTTCCCGGGGGCACCGAATGGCCGGGGGCAGAAAGCAGCCGAGCGTGCAGTGGAGGGAGCGGACAGAACTCCTGCAATCAGGCCATCAGTCAGCGTCCGCAGGTGCCATCGTGTACCCAGGATGTGACGTGATGGAGATGCCGCTTCACCTCTGCGGTCTCCCTTCCAAAACCATAATCCCAGTCTAATCACGAGAAAACAGCCGCAGAGAAATCCGGTGGAAGGACATTGTACAAAACACCCGACCGGTGCTCCCCAACACCGTCAAGGTCGTCCAAAACAAGGCAAGTCTGAGAAACTGGCAGACGGTACGAAAGGCTGGCCAGAGTGTGGCACCCAGGGACTCGTATTCGATGCCCATGACATGAGGGGGGCACCGCCACTGTGGACAACAGCGGGGAGTTTCCTGTAGTTTCTGGTAAGCCTAAGGAGACAAGACAACTAAATGCAATGTGCTATTCTGGGACAGAGAAAGGGCGTTAGGCGAAAATTAACGGCGTTCCAGGATGGGGACTTCAGTTAATAACGATGTGTCAGTACCTGTCCGTCAGCGGTAACAGGCGGACACACTAATGTAACGTGTTAACAGGGAAACTGGGTGTGGCGAATGTGGGGACTCTGCACTCTCTCTGCAATTCTCCTGTAAATCTAAAACTCTCATAAAATAAGGAAACGTTTATTTGAATATATGAACTAGTGAGCCTGTCGCTTCAAGGAGAAGCACTGGTGGTGTTTGTTGGCAGTGATAGAATTGAGATTCCAAGTTCAAATTAGAATTCTAGAAAACTTGTGTCGACACTCCTGAGCTTGGCAGCCTCCCGGAAAGTCAACTTCTGATGAAAGCTGATGATCTGCACAAAAGTGATTTAAAAAAAAATGGTTTATAATGAACACTCTGCCTAACATTTGGAACCATTGTTTCCCAAACGAGTAATGGGATGCTCCCAGATCATGCCTGGGTGAGAGATTCACCTACAGTTCGAGGCAGACAGGGGCTCTTTCTCGAGGATGAGAAGCTCACTGACATTCCTTCAGAAGTGCGCTGGGTCGAACCTGCAGGAAGAATGCTATTTGTTGGGTTTTGGTGAGTGTTCAAAAAGAAGGCCCACAATTTTCTGAGGAGACCAGCAAAATGCAGCTCCCTTAATGAGTATCTCTGTGAGGCTACATTTTTCCCGTTTATTTCCCACAAAGTAACATCTTGCAACAAACTGGGGAAGCTAAGGACCGGGACTGTCTGCCTCATAAAGCCGTGGTCTCCTCTCCATGGCCTTGGGGTTGGGCCAGTCTGGCTACAGCTTCTCCCTCTAGTGAGAGCTCTTTAAAAACCAGGAGCAGCCCTGGAGGCTTCCCGAGACGTGACCCTTTGTACAAAGTCGCCTCCAGTTTAATAGTTTACAGGAGATACTACCAGATCTCCAGAGTGTAAAGTAGACTGAACACCAGTACAGCCCCGTCCATTTCCCACCTGGGATCGCAACATTCACACCGATTCCATGGCCACGACTCAGGCAAGCCGTGTCTGGGAGCCATTCGGTTACCCAGTAACCTTCCAGGATGGACTTAGGGTCTGTGCACATCGTCAGAGCAATGCTCCTTCTACTGGAATTGCTAATTTATGTGCCTGTCTTCAGTGCGGGGAGGTGACCAGTACTTCTGGCTCTGGAATTCGGCAGCGACTGTTTGATTTGGGGACATTCAGTTACGTGCTGGGGTTGCTGTTCACGTTCCTTTACGCAGCCTCTCTAGGCCTCGGTCTCCTCGTTTGTAAAAAGGGGATAGGGGTGGACTGGCCATGCAGTCCTGTTCCATGGTTTCTGAGCCATAAAGTCTGTAAATATCACATGAACTGCGCTCTACATAAATAATACGTGTGTAATTGTGCACGTGTAAACGTGTAAATCTCGATGCATGTTACATGTACCTGCGTGTCCATGCACACACTCACGTATGTTGCTTGTGTGTGCATGCACACACATCACACCATTTATGCCATCGCCATTATCATTTCCGAGAGGTTTGGAAGGTGGAGCCACCGCTCAGATGTCTGGCACAGGGTCTGGCCCGAAGTGGGTCCCCGGTAACCGTGCATGAACCGGAACTGCAGGCTGGAGGAGAGTTTCAGGACGGACACTGAGAAATCCTCAGAATGACCCCCTCTCCGCTTCCTGCAGGGGCAGCCGGTCCTGCCACTGTCCTTACTGTGGCCACGGCCCGCTGCTCCGGCGTGCGGGTCAGGGCTGGCGGCGGCGTGGGGGCCGGGGCAGCAGCATTCGTGGGGAAGGAGCGGGACTCGCCGAGACGGAGAAGCGCAGGGACAGGGACAGCGGGGCTCCGCAGGACCCGGCGACTTCATGCGCGGCGGAGCGCGTCGGTGGCCGCAGCCTCCTGATTAACGTTCATTTTCATCTGTCACCTGCTCGGGCAGGGTGTAAGGAAAGCAAAACTCAGTGTTCCTCAGGTGGAGCGGGAGAGGGAGATAAGTGTGTGCACGTTCTCACGCACGTGTGCATACGGGAGACGATGGGCGTCCGTGGGGCCGCGTGTCTGTGGGGCTCAGCAGGTGTGCCCGGGACTCCCTGTGATTGCCGTCGAGGGGGCGATTTCGGCGAGGTCACCACAGCAGCGGTCAGCCGGGGCCGGCCCCCACCACCCAGGACTCTGTAGACTCGGGGAAATGAATCACTTCATCTCCCCGGGACTGAACTTCCTCACCACCAAATAAAGGGGTCGGAACTCTAATTTCTGAAAACCTCGGATCACCCTTGTGGCTCAGAGGGGCCGAGAGCCACGCTTTCTCCCTGTGTGTTTATTTCCTCTGCTAAAGAAAACCAAATCTGGACCTAGGTTAGGGGAGATTTTACTTGAAAAGATGGCGGTGAGGGGAGGCCGCTGCTGTCCCAGGCCGGCCGGGCTCGTCTTTTACGAGGCCGAGAACGGGAATTTGGTAGGTCCGCGTCTGGCCGGGGGGTAGGCGTGGGGGGGGCACCGGTGAGCCTGAACGCCGCCGTATTGCAACGAGCTCCTGGAACGCCGGAGCTGGGTGTTTCTTTTCCTGCTCTTTTCCGGGAGCACAGGGCTCAGGTAAAACGGAACATTTTCTCCTCAGAGCTAAGTCTGCTCTGGCCTCGGTCATGTGGGGTGACGTGCACCCCCCAGCTGCCCCACGTACAGGAGGTTCCTGGAAGAATTGGAGGCTGGTGCTGGTTTACGGGGGAAGACGGGTGCTCGCTGCCGTCCTTTCTGCTCTGGAGGCCGAATCAGGAGCTTGTGGTAGGATCGCAGGCGGTGCTCCGAAACGGAGAGTTCTGCCACAATGTCTTTATCAGGCGAAGGGTTGTCACTCTCGGGTCGTAGAAGGCCAAGGCTGGGAGGTCCTGGGCTGGTGGGGTGGGGCTGGTGACAGGACAAGGGCCCTTCTGTCTTCCTTCTTCTCTTTTCCGGTATGTGATCTTCATCTTCGTGGTGGGAAGGCGGCGGGTGCCCTCGTGGGCATCATTCTGCCATCCGGGGAGGACATGGCTTTGACGTTTATTTAAGAAATGACACCGTTTTCACCAGAGTCATGTCATAGGGTCGTGCCTAGCTCCGTGGACTTGTGGAGAGTTACATACAGCATGAAAGCGACCCGCCTCATTGTGGAACTCCTTGACAAGGAAAGCTTTATCCTCAGATGTCTAGTGAGTCGACGCTACAAGCCTGCATTGTCTTAACACGAAAATAATCATTTAAGTGCTCATCAGTTAGACACGATTTTTTCCCCTCCTTCCAACACTGGACTAAAATCGAGGACAGGCCTTGTACATCTGGTGACCCCGAGCCCGGCAGGGTACAGGCCAAACTCCTGGGAGAAGGGCTTCTTGGGCCCGCCCTGGACGGCCGGGTAATTACCGCTTTATCAGCTCGTGCTTGGTTAGACCTGGTAGGGTTGTAAGCGTGGGGCCTGGGAGGTCGGAGTTCAGAAACACTCTGGATTTTCAGTCCAGGGAAAATGCTTGTTTAGAGAATATGGGGTAAGAAAGAGTCATGGCTAAAACTGCCCTAAAGGGAGATATTGATTATTGTCTGATGCATTAAATAATAACAAAATTGCCAGAAATCTCAGGATTTTCAAGAACAAAAACCATGACTGAAATGAACAGTGCCGGGCTTCCGAAACCCCACGGGATGGAGGACAGGCTGAAGCCTGGATGTGTGATGGAGAGTCTGCGGTCTCCTTTGTGAGAGAGACATGTGCCTTTGAAAGGCCCTTCGATTTCTGGACCAGGAGAAAGAATTCTCGGACCCCACAGTGTCTTGTCCCTATCCAGTTCATGCATTCGCTTATCACGTAATGGCTGAGCCCCTCTGTGTGTCAGGCCTTCTCCTGTGACCTGGCTACGAGTGACAAAGAGGAGAGATGTAACAGAAGTTACTTTTAGAGAGTAACGAGCAACAGATTTAGGTAAAATGCAGTGGTTATGACATCAAAGAGTGATTCTGGGGGTCAACTTCAGCCAGGGCACTTAGGAAAGACTTCCCCAAGTCAACTATATTTAAACTAGATCCAACCCGAGTGAGGGGCAGGGCATGTCGATGCAGGCTCTGGTAACTCTGGATCTTAGCTTGGACCTTGCATCTGTCCCTCTAGGACAGTTTTCTCAGTTAATCGGAGTCCTGCGCTCTGATGTCCTGCAGAACTTTTCTCTCTCAACTTATGGCTCTTCAAGTCGATGAACACTTGTTCCTGTCAAATGAGTCTCTTCACTCCCCCTTCCAATATTTCATTTCCCACCCTAAGGGCTCCCTTCCAGCTGGGGATGCTGCCCTGGGGACCGACACCATAGCCGAGGTCACAAGGTGACCGGAGCTACGTGGACGCGCTCAGCCTCCCGGTGCCCTTCTGGTCGCCGGCCAGCCCATGGCCCCTTCCGCTCACACACACACCCTCAATTCTTCCGAGACGTCCTCCTGTGGGCTGCGAGGCCGCACCTATGAGGAGAGACTCTGAGAAGGCCTCAGGCTCTCTTCATGCTGAACATTAAGAATTTCACAGTTATTTTCATCTTTTGTAATTCATCTCAACTCAAAAAGGAACAAAATGCATAAAAATCATTGTAATAAAAAAAAGAGAGGAGGAAAACAATGTCTATGCTGAGCCATAGAGAGCTCAGGTTTAGTGAGATTTCCGTCTGGGAAAGGTTCAGGTAAGATCCCATTTTATCCAAACTAGGTCAATCTTTGCTTTCCTCTCTCTTGCTTAACCAGCCGCTTGCTCGCTCCCGGTTTCTCCCGGTGCCTGTAATGAGAAATGTGTCCCAGTGTAATTACAAAGATAAAAGCTCAGTGAGCACAGGCAGGGAGAGCAGGCATGAGAAATAACCACATTGCTCGAGGCGCTGCTCTCACTGCTCTGCTCCGAGCGCCTGATGGAACGGAAGGTGGGGAGAGCTCCTGGGCAGCCTGACTTGAGCATCTTTGTGAGTGAAGCCAAGGATGGCCTTTTTTCCCCATAAAGATGAAGCCCTGTACAGGAAATAAAACAAATTTGCATTCGTTGTGATGACTGACAGTGTGACAACTTTGAGGCATTTTCACAGGAAGATTAAAGCTTTAGGTGAGCAGAATCTGCCTCCTCCTGACTAAGTTATTGGTGCAACCATTAGTCTGTCCTTCAACCTATGAACCCATTCATCTATTAATCCACTCACCTCCCCACTCAGTCATACATCCACCCACCTATCCAATCCAGCCATCCATCCATCCAACCATCCATCCATCCTCCATCCCTCTGCCCACCTATCCAGCGTCCATCCGCCCACCATCTATCTACCCTTTGTCTATCCATCTACCGTCCATCCATCCATCCTCCATCCCTCTGCCCACCTATCCAGCATCCATCCGCTCACCTTCTGTCTATCCTTCGTTCATCCGCCCACCATCCTTCCTTCCACTCATCCACCATTCACACATCTGTCCATCCATCCATCCATCCATCCATCCATCCACCTATGCATACCCACCAGCCTTCCTTTGTCCATGTTGTCTACTTGCCAACTTCCTAGCCTTTTCCAGAGTCCCTGCCCCCACTCGTCTGCATATCCAAGGGGCTCTGTATGTTGGGGATGGCAGGAGAAGTGCGCAGCCCACCTCAGCCGGCGGGGAGCAGTGGTCCAGATGACCCCAGTGGGCACTGATGCGGTATCATCATAAGTCTCTTTGACTGAGTCCTCACCTTGGGGCTGGCAGGGCACTGAGCACTATACTCACTTCATGTGGAATCATTCCAACACAGTTAAGGGGGTAAGAACTAAAATCTACTCTTTACTGAGATGAGCTTAAAGGAGTCAAGTGCTTGCCCAGCATCTCACAGCCAAGAATGGGGGAGTCTGGACTCAGATCTGTGCCTCTGGGGCCTGGGGTCGCCGGATCGCCTCCACTCTGTTCTCTTCCCTTTAGGGATGGGTGAGGTCCCGGCTCACAGTGTTTCAGGGACAACCCTCACCCCAACCTCACCCCCGAGTCGGTCACAACTCTCCAAGGTCACAACTCCCCAATTCGTCAGCTCTTAGGAACAGCCACAAGCCATGGCTCCTCATCTGGCCGGCAGAGTACGGGGTGCTGGGGTCTTTGTGCACTGTTGCCATGGATACCGCCCGGCTCCCAGGTAGGAATATTTCTGTGTGATGCCTGGAAAACAGACACTCAGTGAGACTAGCTGATGACTTTAAAGACAAAGCCACCCTGTGATAGAGAGAAAAGAAAAAGGAAAGGAGAAAAATAAAATTCTGGGGTACCATATTCACTTAGATTTATGTTCTGTGCTGAAGATCCACTTTTATTTTAAGGCAGGGCTATCCTGGAGGAAGTTCTGACTTCTAGAGAGCATGCAGTGTCTCGATGATATTTGGGACATGCCGCCCTCCCTCCAGTGAGGGGTCGTGCTCTCCTGGACAAGAAGCAGGACAAGCTCATGCATGTCCCTCCCTTCAGGCTGGGCTCTTGTCCTGCAGAGCCTCCGGACCCAGCTGGGGAGTTGCTGTTAGACATAGTTGGGAAATGGTTTTGCTGCTGAAAATCACAGTGCTTATGAGCAGGTTTTCAGAGGTTCTGTGCCGTCCACCTGCTGTGAGCGTCCCGGAGATGCCCGGCAATGGGGCACAAGACGGACCTGGGTGAGCGTCCCGGCTTGTGGACTCCAAGCTGTGTCTGAGGGATCTGAGCTTTCTGGGGGCGGCTCGAGCCCATCTGGAGCAACGCAGGGATGCCTGTGTCCCTCATACCAAACCCAAATGAGATCAGAACTCCTGGATTCATGTTTTTTTAAGATACAATAGAGATACAATAAAATTCCATGTGTTTTAGGATGCAGATCTGTGAGATTCAGCAAGGGCAGGCAGTCATATAACCACAGCCACAATCAAGTGATAGAGCGTCCCCCTGCTCCCCAGCTCTTGGCAACCGCTGATCTATTTTCTGTGCTTAGAGTTTTGCCTTTTTGGAATGTCCTATAAATTGAATCATTCAGTATGTAGGGTTTTGAGGCTGGCTTCTTTCAAGGAGCTTGACATATTTGTGATTCATCTGTATTATTCAGTGTATCAAGACTTCCTTCCCTTTATTGCTGATCTCTTGTCCAACAGCTTGTCTATCCATTCTCCAGTTAAGGGACATTTGGTTTTCATGGGCTTTTTTTTTTTTTAAGATTTTATTTATTTATTTGAGACAGAGAGAGGGAGAGCATGAGCTGGGGAGTGGCAGAGGGAGAGGGAGAAGCAGGCTCCCTGCTGATCAGGGATTCCCTACGGGATGCAGGGCTGGTCCCAGGACTCTGAGATTATGACTTGAGCTGAAGGCAGATGCTTAACCCACTGAGCCACCCAGGCGCCCCTTAATTATTTTTTTAGAAGATTTTATTAATTTGCAATAAAGACAGAGAGGTCAAGCTGGGGGAGAGGCAGAAGGAGCGGGACAGGGATGAACAGACTCTCTGCTAACAAGGGAGCCCGATGCAGAGCCTGGTCCCAGGACTCCAAGACCATGACCTGAGCTGAAGGCAGATGCTTAACCCACTGAGCTGCCCAGGCCCCCCAGGTTTTTTGTTTGTTTGGTTTGGTTTGGTTTTTGTGACTTTTAAAATAAAGCTGCCATGAATATTCGAATCCAGTTGTTGTGACAGAGAATGAAGTTCCTGGGGCTGGGACTGCAGGTTGTTAGGTAAGTTTAAATTTAGAGGAAACCACTGACTGTTGTCTGGTGTGCCTACGCCACTGGTCCCTTCACTGGTAGCGAGTGCGAGTCCCCGTGTGCCGCAGTCTCGCCAGCACCGAGTACTGTCGGTCAGTCAGCTTGGAGGGTGACCGTCTCCGTAGGAGGCTGAGGATCTCCTCGTGGTCTTCGTTTGCAGTCCCCTAGTGACGTAGATGCAAGCTCCTTTCACGGGCTCGTGTCCCCTCTGCGCATCTTTGTGGGTGACCTGTCCATTTACACTTCTGTTTTGTTGCTCTTATTTGTCTTCTGTACTGACGTGGAGAGAAAGAGGGGGTATGGGGGGAATGACAAGCCTGATAACAAGAGTTGGGAGCACAAGCAGAAAGGGGGCCTCCCAACGCTGCAATGAGCACTTTTCCCAAAATTCCAGAGCAAAGTCCACATCTGGTCTATTTTAGGAGAGCAGCAATATTATGGCCGGCGCCTCCCCACCCGAAGACCCTGATGGCGCCCCTTCGACTCTGTCCTCTGTGTATGTTTAAGGTAAACGATTTGTGTCTGATTATTGCTGTTGGTGCCCAGGATGGGTGATAGAGATTTAATCATACCAGTAGAGTTCATGTTGTTTACATGACCAGGTAATGACAGCTCCTGTTGGTTACTTAGTAAACACGATGAATCTTATAAAATCCCATCCCTGCCCAGTGGTCCTGCATTTAGTTTGAAGACCAATGTATTCAGTAAGGGAATTAAAGACATGGTCTGTTGAAAATGAGCACCAACAGGAAGGAGACACAGTTTTATGGAGTTAGGAGGGTCTGCAGAGTAGAGGGGGAGAGAGAATCCACCTGAGAAGGGCAGGTGTGAGCAAGGTATGATGGCTGTTGGGGAGATGGGGTGGGGGATGGGAAGGATGTGTCTATGGGGGATGGAGGATGGGGTGATGGAGGGTGGAGGATGGGGCAGTGGAGAGATGGGGGTGGGGATATGGGAGGGATGGGGTTATGGGGGATGGAGGATGGGAGACGGGGGATGGGGAAGGGGGCTGGGGGCTGGTCAATGGGGGGGATGGGGGTTGGGATCTGGATGATGGAGCAGTGGGGCAATGGGGTGGGGAATCCAGGCCAGCCAGAGCAAAAGGCTCACACCAAAACCAGCATGTGATTGTGTGGTGGGGGGCGTAGAGACAGAAGCCACAAAGGCCAGATGATGACGATCCCCACAAGGTGGGGATCTTGGTTTGATGAGGACCTGTAGTCTCCGAGCCCTACACTGAGTTCAGCCACAGATGGGCCATGGTCACTGGAGTCAGCTGCAAACACACCTGCTGAATGAAACGCTGACCCACCAGATTCTTGCTAGCAGGAGACTCACTCCCACAAGAAACCTCCAACACCTCATCATACCAATCAGCTCAAACCAAGAACTGTGTGATGCTGGGCAAGAACAGAAGAGGAATCATTAGGCTTCACCAGTGAAGAGGCTCAGCATGGAACTCCCCATTCATCGACACAATTGTTGTAGGATTTTTCCTTAATCGCCTGCTTCGAGAGCTACATAGCAGTGGGCTGCAGGGAGTCACTTTCGCTTTAGAGCTTTGACCACTTCTTAGCTCCTTAAGTATCTCCTACTTGGTTCCTTTTATTGAACAAGCGATTCGTATGAACACTGACCAAACTACAACAGAAACGGGGCATC
This sequence comes from Taxidea taxus jeffersonii, assembly GCA_003697995.1. NCBI lineage: Eukaryota > Metazoa > Chordata > Mammalia > Carnivora > Mustelidae > Taxidea > Taxidea taxus. Next base: position 323,670 of record ML104545.1, on the reverse strand, counting down.
TTTGAGCTGGTCATGGGAACAAAGTCTATCGGTCAAGACTAAGTCCACGGTCTAGACAATGGCCAGGTCTCCCAGGAGTGCCCCTGTGTGGGATGGCGTGGACGGGTCCGTGGCTGGGCGTTTATCCCTCCAGGGCAGAAATGAAGCTAAGCGGTAGCTCCAAGCTCCGCTGGTAAATGCTAGAAACTCTTTCCCCTTCCCGTGGGCCATGCGGTCCCCTGGGGCTCTCACCCTGTGCGCAGAGGAATATTTGCCTTCTGACGCGGTCGCTGCTGTGAGCTCACTCAGCTCCCGGCCTCGGTGCACCTGTTCTCATGTCCTCACGAAAGCTTTGCTTGCTGAGACCCGTGGTGGTGTAAGGGAGAGACAGACCTCATGGCTTGGGTGACGCTGGCTCACAAGGACAGTCCTACGGTGGAGTAATCACTTTATGTTCCAGAAAATATGAATAACAGCCGTACCGGAGGCTCCCAGCCCACCAGCACAGCCAAGCGCTGATGCCAGGGGCCCGCCTGGAGCTCCTGACACTTCCCACCCCGGGGGCACAGACACTCACCCTTCTCCGGGCTCTCCGGCTAACCGACTCCTCCCCACCCTCCGTGCTCCTCTGGATATGGGCAGCGGTGGCTTCCGAGCTGGCTGGCTATCCCCATGTGCAGCCCTCACAAGGCGGCTTTTGTCCCCGAGACTGGCCTAAGAAGTGACTCCCGTAACAGTCCCACTGATCCACGGACATTGCCTCTGGGATGTTGTGTTTTTTCCAGTTTGACTCCCTTCCCCCACCCCCGCCCCCAGTAAATGTGGTCAAGTGTTTCTAAGACACTCTTCCAATGCCCCCTTAGGCCAGGGCTTTGTGGGTGATGCTCCTTAGACCCAGTATACCCAACGCCTGTTTTATAAGCAGAGTCTTACTGCAACACAGCCGTGCCCACTCGTGCGCATGTTACCTACGGCTGCAGCAGCAGAGACGAGTACTTCAGCAGAGACAACTGGCCAGCAAAGCCTCAGACACGGACTGTCGGGCCCTTGGAGAAACAGCCCACTGCCCCTGGTTTCAACAGCAGTGAGCACATCACGATGAGAGGCGCTCTCAGCAGCTCTGCCCTCAAGAACGTCTTTGGTGCTTGGTAATGCCTATGGTGGGGAGGGAAGAGCACTTTGCAGGGACTCCAAGAATCAGGCAGGGTCTTGCTCTCATCTCCGAGATGCCTCTCGACACTGGATCACTGGCTTCTACAAGCATTTCTCCTGTTGCGCATGTTCGCTCCGTGGAGGTCATGGCTGGCGGCCCTTGGCATGTTTCCTGGGGTTTGCAGGAGCTTAGGAAGAACCAGAGACCTCCGGTGCTCCGATGCTCTCCCCCATAGCTCATCCCCTAGGCTCCTGGCTTTCTCTTTATTTGCATCCTTGTGAGATTCATAATTGTGTGAAATTGCATGAAATGTGCAGTGCATTTGATTGTCTCTGCCTGCAGCTGCCGGGAGGTACAGTGTATGTGCATGCAGTGACTTCGAATTTAATGATTTCTGCAGTTAAGCCAGCTAGAGCTGGAGGGGATGTACAATCGCCAAGGTGAAGGCGGCAATTTGCCGGGCAGCTTGCTTCTGCTCCTTCTCATTCGGGGGCCTGGTGATCCAGCAGCCTCTACGTGGTGTGGCTTAATTGGCAAAGAAAGAGAAGGTTTTGAGTGACTCATTTCTACTCCAAAAGCCGTCCTCATTTTCCTTCACTCTGACGACTTCCCGTCCTCTGTCCCATCGAGGTGAGGGATGGGGACACCGATTGGGAAGATGTGGACCACCCTGGTCCCGGGTGATTTCACACAGAGCCCTTCCTCCCAGTGGCTTGGGGATATGAAGGGCTGGGCCGTGTCCCCCAGACTGGCCTTATTCTGAGGCTCATCTGAGACGCAGGTGAAACGCGCATACCACGGGCCCTCTCTGGCAATTCTGAGTCCGTGGGTCTGGGCTGGGATCTAGAGCCTGCATTTTTCTTTGCATTTCTGGGAGTCCTTGGCAAGTTTGGGGAACATTGAATTTGTCCACAAGCAGAGGATAACAGCCACTGACATCGTCCCTGTGTTTCCTTCATTTGTCTGCCCCCTTCTCCCGAGTGGGTGGCAGCACCCCCATTTCAGAGAGGAGAAGTTGTGTGTCCCCAGAGTCTCAGTGAGCTCACAGGAGCCGAGCTGATGTGTCCCCAGAGTCTCAGTGGGGCTCCTGGGAGGCGCAGCAGGGGCCGTGGGTATCAGTGGGTCCCCAGAGAAAATAGGTGCCAACAAGCCCCACAGAAGGCACACTGGACAGGGTAAATGGGGGCATCATATCCCTCTTTCTGAGGGATATGCCTTCCTTTGCTCATCTCTGGATGCATCTTTTCTGTTAAAGTTTTTTTTTTTTCCCATCATTTTCATTTTGCAAGGCCTCCACTCTGCCATCGGCACTGAGATCTTTGAAAAAATTTTCTTGACCCTCAAGGTAAATGTACAAATGGGTCTATATTGAACTGCTGGTCACGGTTGAACTGTGAATCGTTCAGGGATGAGAGCTTCACAAAGTGACAAGGCGAGGATCTTGGCTTTAAAACTCAGCCGCTGGCTCTCCCGTGCCCACAGCGGATGTGTTGTGGATCAGGATAGGGGGCAGCGGCTGGGCCAGGACAGTCAGCCCACTAAGTGACCCTTCTAGACAGTCCATGGTAGAACTGGACATCAAAGTCAGGGTGGGGATGGTCCCATGTTTCCTCCTGAGCTCCCCTCCTGCTTTGAGCAGGTGCAATCACTCCGGAAAGAGGAATGACCTCTTACCAGGGATCCTGGATCTCACAGAAGCCAGCAGGGCAGAGAGAATCGCAGGGATGGATCTGAGGAAGGGAGACCAGAGTACAGAAAAAGCAGAAGCAAGAACCGCTGGTATGGGATGGAGCCCACTGGTCCTGCAGCCCCCAGCTGAAGCGGGGTCCTGCCTATGGTGTGAACGTGGGGCACAGTCTGAATGATGGGAGTAACCTTGTTGGGCCAGTGCACCGTTGTTTCATGGTGACAGAAGAAGACACGTGATCAGCTGTTCCCACTCCTGCTGCCCCACGTGGCACAACGGCAGACAGCGCCAGGAAACACGTGTGAGCAGAAGGAATGAGTCGCTGGGGCTGACTCCCCACCCCACCACGCCCGAACCCTCGTCTCTAAATAAAGCTCATCGAGAGCTTTCCCATGTGTTTGCAATTCCTTCTAGAAATGCATGTTAGTCTGGGCCTCTATTTGGACCATCCACCTGTATCTGCAAGTCGCCCACACGGCAGAGCCTGCACGGAGAGCTCCCCATGTCCATACCTCACTTCATCGCCAAGGGCTGCCTGGAGCCCTTCTCTACATAGCAACACGTGTGGCCCCGTTTCTCAGGGTCTTGCTTCCCTGATTGCACTGTTGGGAGCTTCCCCCGTGTCCAGTGTCTGGGATGAAGTCCTTGCAAGGGGAAGGCTGGATCCAGGCCTGGCGTGGATCAGCCCTGGGATGAGGCATGCGCAGGATGTCTCAGTCTCAGAGCCCAGAATGGGGTACTCACCGCGGGGCAGAACCCTCAGCGCTCCTGGCAAAGCCTTTGCAGAAGAGCTGGAAAGGGGCCGTCCTCTGGCCTGCCCACAGCCTTTCTCCAGGCTGGCCGCCTTGTGAGGAGCTGCCCTTTCCTCGGACCGCCATCATGGGTGGATTCCAGCAGCTGTAAAATCGTGCATCTGGGTAGCTTTGGAGACCAAGGTAGAATTTAGGCTCGTTGACCTTGTGGGTGTTTGAGCTGACGGTGGGTCACCTGTGCCACAGGAGTGATTGGGTCACAATGCAGGGCGATGGGAGTGACCGTCCGGGCCTCAGTAGAAATGTGGTAGCGCGGGGAAGGAGGAGGGGAGGCGACGGGGAGGGGTGTCACCTCGTGGCCAGTTTCTCTCACTCAGAAGCGAACCACCAAGCCCAGGAAGGGGACTTCTGTCCGTGGCCCCGTTAGTCTTGTTGCTAACACGTGGAGTTAGAACCAGACCTGGCAGACACTGCGAGGCGGGCGGCCTCTCCATGTGCTGGGGAGGAGCGTCTACCAGGGACAGAGGAGTCCTCGCGGTCTCCTCCTTGGCCTCCTTTACAAGCTGGAGGTGGCTGTGAGAGGGTACCCCTTGGCTTCTGGGATAATTACCCAAATTTAGGTCTCTTTGCTTTAAGGATGTTTTTCCCCAGGGAGCTCAGGAGAGAAGCAAGTGCCATAGACATCTCCGTCATTGCAAAGCTGCTTGTTTGCATGATTTTCAGTGCTCCTCTGAGAGAGCACACGGGGGTGATTTCTTGGAGCGGGGGAGGCAGGCACCTTGCGGGAGAGAGAGGCAGGTGTGCAGCCCGGCTTCCGGTCCCCTTTCCCCCGAAAGGTTTCTTGGAGGCATTGTCACAGTTTGCGTTCTTGCCTCTGCCCTCGTTAGTATGTATTCTGAATATTATATCGACGCCCCTGATAGTCTTGGTTCTTCATGCGTAATGGCAGCCCGGGGACACTCCCAGTCACCCAAGAGCTGGGGGTTGGGCTGGGAGCCTGCAGTGTGGGCGGAGAGCCCCGACTCTGCAGATGACCTGCCCGCACTTATATGGCCTCTCGGTGTTCACAGCCTGGACCCCGCCTGCTCACCCCTCGGGGTTGTTGTCACCATCAGGGAGGGAAGCGATGTATAGATAGTCTGGTGACGACAAGCCCTGAGATGCTGGAAACAGGCCCAGACTCCAGGCCTGTTTGTCTTTGACCCTGTTCTCCAGATGGGAGAGGAAGGCATGGGGAAGCCGGGGGGCGGGGAGTGAGAGGAGGGAGAGCTGAGCCAGGACTCGGGCTGAGCTGAGATGGTCAGCCCGGTCCCACAGGGGCCCTGGAGCAGAAACGTGTGACAGTGCGGCTCCACCGTGAGGCTCTTGGTCTGTCGGCACCAACGTTGGGAGGCACAGGGATCCTCGTAAGAGCTGCTGTGTTGCCCAGGCCGAGCCCCCAGTAAGGAGGCATCTGGGACCACTAGCAGCCAGGAGCTCCAACAGCTCCAACAGCTGGGCATTGGCGCACCAGCCCCCTGGAGGGCTCGGGTGGGCACCAACAGCATCCCTACACCCCTGAGCGGGTTCTCGCCATAACACGGGATGTGGCTGTCAGTTTCACACACGGTCTGGTGGCATTCCGCACACTCTGTAACAACCCGTGCACTAAATGACAAAGCCCAGTGCCGAGGGAGACAAGGCCGTCTTCCCTGCATGCTCGCCCCCCCTTGGCTAAAATCTGTTGACAAACTCTGTGGAGAGAAGAGTGGGAGCTGTGTCTGGCTCCTTCTGCATCCTCCAGCAATCCTTAACGTTCTCCAAGGTGGTGCTGGTTCCGTGGTTCCCTGCGGTCTTGAGCCCGGCGAGCCTGCTGACTCCTCCTCGTTCGGTGACCCAGAGACATGCGGCCAAGGTCGACTGACTTGCAGAGCCTACGTCCCAAGGCAGTCACGCCCCCAGTGTCTCCTGTGCACCCTCCTTCCATGGGTGATGGACACATGAACACAGGAGCCCTGAGCTGCTCCCTGCTGCTGTACGCCCCCTTTCCCCCCATTTCACAGGGGAGCAGAGTGGGTCCAGCTAGGACTCAGCCCACTCTGCAGCCTGTCCGACCCTCTCCCTGGCAGAGTCCCTCCAGCCTGTGCCCCTGGCCTGGCTTTGCCACGTTTCTCACCTGGATCACCATATCTGCTTCCTATGTGGCCCCCTGCCTTGGTTTTCTCCATGATTCCCCTCTCCTTAAGACCCCAGACGGAGAATTCTAGCGTGCAGCTCACGTCACTTCTGTGCATGAAGTCCTTCCAGGGTCCCCTGATGAGCTAGTCAGCTCGGGCGGCCGTCCCAAAATACTGCAGCTGGAGGACTTGAACAGCTCATGTATTTCCCACCATTGTGGAGGCTGGAAGTCCAAAGTCAAGGTGCCGGCAGGGCTGGTTTCTCCTGAGGCCTCTCTCCTGACTTGCAGACTTGCAGACAGACGTCTTCTCGCAGGTCCATGCGTGGTTGTCCCTCTGCACACACATCCCTGCGTCTCCTCTTCTTTAATCACTCCAGTCCCCTGATTTGGGCCCCAACTGTGACCTGATGTAACTTTAATTACCTCTTTAAAGGCCTGTCTCCAGTCACACTGGAGGTCAGGGCTGCACCATAGACTATGTGGGGAGACCATGCTGTGCAGCCACCTCACATGGAGGATGCTCTGGGGATAAAGGCTGATCCCGTTGGCCCCCATTACAAGTGTCTTCAGGGTCTGCAACCTGCCTATTTCTCCAAATGCTGCTCTCTTCCCCTCTGAACACCCCCATCTGCACTGTAGGCCCCAGCCCCACCTGGGTACTCCAGATCCCTGAACGTTTATCACCCTCGTCCTGACTGTGCCTTTGCAAGAGCGACCTGTGGCCTGTGAACCCAGTTCGGTGTCCCTGCCTGTCTTACTCCTGTCCCAGGCTTGAGGCTGTCACTCAGCCCTGTCTGCTCCTGGTCCTATGATGGGATCCCCAGCCTTTCCTTTCGGCCCCACATCATAATCACCTGTGAGCTGTCTCCTCCTCAGGAGCCACTGCAATCCTAAGTCTGGGATCTGCTTCATCCCTGTCTGTCTCTCCAGATGCTGACCCTATGGCCAGTGCATGAGGTCTGGGGGGCCTCGCAGAGGGTACTGGAAAGCAGCAAGCTCTGAGGCTTGCTGACCCCTTCCTGCACACAGTCATTCTCCACAATACCCACTGTGCATGGCCCCGGCATCCACCCCGAGGTGAGAGGCTCACTCTCTCTGCCTCACAGACCAGTGGGCTGAGACTCGAGGACGTCTATGGGCTTCCCCGTGGCTGTGCAGTGGGGATGTGGCACAGCAGAGGGGCAGTCCGGGCTCTGCTCCTCATGTTCACTTTGGGCTACTATGCTTCAAGGCCAGCAAGGAATGATAAAATCCACCAAGGGATGGGAGGCTGCCCCAGGAGGTGATCAGGATGGGACTGAGCACTCGAGGCCAGGAGGAGGTCATGGACATGTGACATTTCCAAAATCCTTATGTGGTGGCACCTGGGTGGCTCAGCTGATTGAGCATCTGACTCTCAGTTTTGGTTCAGGGTCGTGGGATTGAGTTCCGCGTCAGGCTCTGTGCTCTGCGGAGAGTCTGCATGGGATCGTCTCCCTCACCCGCTCCCTCCACCCCTTCCTCTGGCTCATGCTATCTCTGTTTCTTAAAAAAAAAAAAAAATGAAGTCCTGTGTGCAACAGGGTAAATGGAAGGAAGTGGTCAGTGACAGGGAGGGAGGACCCCACCTCCATCTCCCGCCCTCTAGCTGGAGCTGAGCACGGTGCCCGGGTCCCAGGAAGGCACTAGGAGCATCTGCGAAGTGGGTATTGGCCTGACGGCTACTCCAGATCTCAGCTCTGTTCCTTTACATGCCATCACTTTGACAGTTTCACGAGCAGCACTTGAAGGTATCACGTCCCCTTCAGTCGTGTCTGTCGTTCCAGCAAGGAATGTGTCCCTCCCATACGCCCCTCACTCCGCACTCCATGCGAGAGTCAAGCATCACAGTCACGGGGGCAGTGCTCAGACTCTGCCGCAGCCCTACTGAGTCAGCACCTCTGAGGGCGGGTGGGGGCAGGTTCTGGGTCAGAACTGGGTCAGAACCCACTGTGGGTCAGCCACGCGTGGAAAGCGCTTCCCAGGTTACATGGTAAGGACTGGACACTCAGCGTTCCAGGATGAATGAAATGATTATTCCTATGAGTTGTGGAAGGCTAAGGGCCTCGGCAAGGGCAGACATGAGCTCCGTGTAGCAGCGGAAGCTACCAACAGCTGAGAACGTCCTCCTAGTATCTACTACTTCTACCTTTGACTGCTCTGACTTGTTTGCCACAACTCCTTCCTTCTCTGCTTTCCTGCTTTGTACGGACACTGAGACGGGTCCTTCTCTGTCAGAAGGCTCATGATTCCCCGTCCTTTCGAGAACATAGGCCAGAAATACAGTCTGATGAGAGAGAAAACCAAAGCGACATCTTGTTGGAACAGTTGGTTTACAGGTGGCCCCAAATATGTGCAGATACGCGGCGAAGACCAGCCCCAGTGCTGCGCCCCACGTCCTTGCCTATCTTATGTCTTGACAAATTTATGAGTCCAACGAGGAAGGAAAGAGGGTGTGGGGAGAAGCAGCTCCAGGGAGGAAAGAAGCAAAAGGTCAAACTACGATTTGCTTGATGGCACTTGCACCTCATCTGTTTCCAGTGACCTCTGTTGGAACGGGTGCCGGGTGGCAGGACCTCGACCTCGCTCCCGATGCCCCAGGCATCATCTCCTCCATGGGTGCATCTCCTGGGGCTGGCAGGGGTGTCTCAGCTCTGGTTGGTCCCAAGGCAGCAGGTGGGGGTGACGGGTGCCCTCACGGCCCTGTATCTCAGTGGGTGACCCAAAGGACCTCAGAACCGTCTCCTTGCGTGAATGAAAACTTGACTGCAGACCCAGATCGTAGGTCAGGCATGATTTTAAGTTGTTTAGGTTCAATTTCAGGACTTTCCTAAAACCTTTGTGAAGTGGGAGTCACCATGACCCCCAAACTGTCTGGATGGGGAAACCACGGCTTGAGGCCCCTCCACCCCGACATCGCCCCTGCTAACTGGCAAAGCTGAGTTGGGGCCGCCATTGGCCCCAGACGCTGAGCCTGCAATCTTTGCGCTGCACTTAGCTGGAAAAAGAGAGGCTTCCTAGAACGGCGCTGCTTCCCTAAAGGGAACAAAACAGGAACCAGACCAAATGCAAACAAAAACAAGTGGCATTTTCAGGCTCCTGGAAGGGGGCCAGCTGCTCATCTGCCTCCAATCCTGTATTTAGCGTCCTGAGCCTGGCAAGTCACTTCTGCTCTTGGAGAGAACAGCGGCAGAGACGCAGGCAGCACAGACGGGTTACGTTCAGACGGAGGAGGGACCCGAAGGTAAGTGGGCTTAGGAGGCAGACCACTGGGGGCACAGATAGACCCAGAGGAGGGAGGCTATGTGAGCTCAGCCTCCCCCAGCCCTTCTGCCCTGTGCTTTGTTCCTGTGGCCGCCTGCACCCCTCCTCTTGCTCTTTTTCCTGCTGCACCACAGGGGCCTTGCCTGGCCTCTCCCACAGTCGTCAGGTTGGCCACAGTGCTGCTGGGACCCTCCCCTGGAGCTCTTGCACCCTCCAGGCAGGGCCCTGGCCAGAATGGCTGCTCTTCCTAAGGGCCGCCCCATGCCCTGTCCATCTCTTGAGGACCCTCTTAGTGGCCCTGTGCCCACTCTCCCTTTGGGGTCTGGCTGAGTTTACTTGGACCCAGTGCCCCATTGTATTTCCATTTCTGGGAATACTCATCAAGTGTACCTTTACTCATTTGATTCTGGTTCCCCACAGCCTCGTTGGCAGCAAGAGTGTAGGGCTGCGCTGTTCCCTGAAATCTACAGGCTGCGTCCTAGAGCCTGTATGCAGTAGGTGCTCGATAAATGCTGCAGATCTTGCATGAGAGGATTAGTGGGGGGACAGACGCCAGCCACAACCGTGCATCTTCTCCCTGTCCTGGAGACCCAGGGAGCAGAGCTTCTCCCGTGGAGTCCCCATTGTAGGCCCCAAGAAGGTAGAGGCTCCCTGTGCCTGGGTCCGGCTGTTCCCATTCGTGCATGATGCTCTCCCTACCTCCTCCTCATCCCCGTGGCTCCTTGGCCTTGAGATGGGCCTGGTTCTCCCTTCTGTCTTTGTTTCTCCCACCTTCCTGAGGTCTGCCGTGGAGCCACGTAGGTATCTCTAAGTCCCCGGGCTGAGAACACCTGCTGGGTGCTGCGAGCAGAGCGGGGAGTGGACATCTGATTTCACCACCTCCTCCCCTTCTCCCTGCCTTTGTGCCCACTCCCACAGGCCCCTGCAGAAGAAGACGGGGTTGTCCTTCTCTGTCTACTTTGGTCTCCTTAGCCATTCAGCAAGATGTAGCTGGTGCCGGGTCCTCTGAGCACTGAGCATGCAGGGGTGAAGGAGGCGGCCCCTCCCTGGCTGCCTGGGAATGTCCTCTCTCTCCCAGAAGGTTACCAAAGATCTGACCAAGGGGCCAGTCGGCAACCCCCGGCAGCTTCTACCAAGTTGTCCCAGTGGCTAAGAATGTCTCCTTGGTCAGAAAACCTTGGCCAGGGAAACCCTGTGGTTTCCAATGTTTTATTATTTTCTTAATATGAGGAAAACTTCAAGGGAACATTAGCAGTGAATTCCCTGATGGACAGAACCCTCCAACTGTGCCTCTGTCTCGCACCCACCTGGGAACACGATGGACGGATCTGCTACAGGGAAATCTGAAAGGAACTGAATTCAGTAGTCACACCGTTCATGACTGAAGGTGAGGGCCTTGGGGAGGCGAGAGGAAGGGGGCTAGCTTCTCCCTTCTCTGACGCTGTTCTCGGGAGGAACGTGCCCTTGACAAGAACTTACGCTTTCACCACCAAGAAGATGTTCAAGGTCAGGTCAAACTCTGATGCTGACCTTGAAAAATGCCTCCAGCTTCCACACTTGAACTCACAGAGTCATGATGGAATTACAAGGTAGCCCAGGTGAAGGGAAGAAGGAAGAGCGAGGGAAGGACCTAACCTGTGGGGAATCCGGGGTTGGTGGGTCCAGCTTCCACACCAGGCTGGGTGGGACAGTGGGAGGACGTGGCTCTACCGTGTTACTTGTGCACTGTGCTGGAAGCTATCTGGGAAGGAAATTGTATGACAGACGTAGATTGAGCAAGGCCATCCCCTGTGTTTGGGTTAAATCATATATTGGTTTCAATATTTAATACATCATCATGAATCACATTTTCACAAACCACAATAGAAGTTGGGTCAAGGCTTTAAGAATGTGTTTGGATTACCATTATTTTTTCACTGAAATCTTCCTTTACATAAAGCATGCAATCAGTTACATTTTATTCTACTGGATAAAAAAAATCAAATGTCATTGACCATTGACGCTGGGGATTTAGTGTGATGCACAAAGGACGCCCATGTTCCTGTTTTACCGGGAGAGCTCAAATCATGTCCTGAAAGTGTCAGGTACACTGGCTCATTCCCTCTTGATTTACTCTGTGATTTTAAAGAAAACTGGCTAGAAGGTTGATGGTAAAATGTGACGCGGCACAAAAAAAGGCTCACAGAGCAGAGTGTGCCAAGGCCGACATGGAAAACGGCTGAACGTCCCTTGCATCTGGTCACAGAGGTCACCTCCGTAAGCTTCCAGCCGGCACGCACACATCTTCAGCTCATCGGACGTGTACAGGGTGTTGGTTCCTGAGCTCCGGAAATACATATGAATTTGAACCTCATAATTCAGCTTTAAGTTCAGATCAGCGAATCTACCTTCAGATTGATGAGTCAGGGAGATGCAAACGAGGGAAACAATGTGTAGGACAGAACGACCGAACTGAGGGGCTCACAATTTACTGAGCGGGTCAAGACGATGTGTCGTATGAGCAACGGCAGCAGAGACGCCGGCAATGCCTGCCACGGGGCCCGCCGCTCACCCACCAGCACGACCTCGAGCGGATGCCAGAAGCCCACAGGCAAGCTCAGAATTCTCAGCACACTCACCTGTGCCCGTTCGGCATCACATTCGTGAATGAGAGCTTCATCACGTGCCAAGACTTTTGGTGCCAAATTGCTTTGGTGGAATTTGGACAAGAATGACCGCAGGGAGGAGGGCTGGCTCCAGGAGGCTGTGGCTGAGCCTGGAGGGCTGGCAGGTGCGTTCAGGGGTGCTAAGCAGGCAGGATTTTCTGTGGGGGCAGTAAGGTGTCCCGCCGCCAAGGGTAGAAGGATAAAGGGCACGTGGGAGGGCGCAGAGATGTCCGGCTGTGTCACGGATTGTGCAGTCCTGGGAGATGGTCCTGGAAGTTGGATCTGATAAGGGACAACCTGGGAGCCCAGCAGAAGATTCCAGACACTCGAGGAAGTCCAGAGCCGCTGCCAGGTAACTGAGTGTGGGGCTGATGCCGGTGGTGCCCCTCATGTCCAAGGGGAGAGAGCGCATCACTGAAGGACGCAGCATTGCACCTGAGGAATAACAAAGTGACAGCCAAAGAGCCTGGAACCAAAGGAACCTGGTCACGCTCCGGAGGCCCTGCCCCACCCAGCTTCGAAGGCAGAGAATGCTGAATGGCCAGGTCAGAAACAGTTTCCAGATAAAGGACTCCAGCTCATCTCCAAGAATGGGAGGTGGCCTAGAAATTACCCCCAGCCTGCAGACCCACTGTCCCAAGACGGGCACGGGGTCAGCCATGCTGCGGCCACTGTGGCGTTCTCTGGAGTGGTGTCCTCACCCACATGGGTGGCAGATGGTGACAACAGTTGCTCACAGTTGGGAGATCACAGGTAAGCAAGGGGAGGAGGCAGGGACGGTCCGCGTGCTGGTGGATGACAGCAGACGCCCGTGTGAGCCCACGTGGAGTTTAGACCGGTGCAGATGCTTGCGCAGAGAAATGCAGACGCGTGGATATGCGCAGGTTCCTGTACATGTGAAAACCTCCTGGCATCGTCAGCCAAGGGCCTGAGACCTCAGGAATGGGGGGCACCTTGGCCACCTGCTAGGGGTCTCTGCTACCACCATCCCGCAAAAGGAACCGGGCAGGACTCCCCAGGAGAAAAGCATGGCTCCCGGACCCGGACAGGAAATACTCAAGATGAGCCCGGACAGCTTGCAGAGCCAGAAAGCAAGAAAATGCTCAAAACCAGAGCCCCCCAACCCCCACGTTGACGGGGACAAATGAAAAGGACATGGGCGCCCGGTGAAAGTGCTCCCTCTAGCCAAAATCAGCATAATTTGAGCAAGAAAACACGACGTCAAGACATAGTTGGTGGCCGAAGGAGGGGTTGGGTGGCAAAGATTTGGGGACCTTGGAGCGTGAATTAGGATTGAGCTGGAGAAGACAGTAAAGTCAGAAGGGTTAGAGGCAGGTCAGGAAGAGAGTCTGAGGCAGTGGCTTCGGGTGGTCGGAGACCCAGGCGTGTGGATCGTTTCCCTTCCATACAGGGACCACGGAGGACTTCAGATGGAAAGACTCACCTACCCTGAAGAATATGGCATTTCCAACCTTCTCATTTTTCTGAAAATTTAGATTTGCTTCCATTTTCCTCTTAAAAGAGTCAGTTGGCATTCTCCTGGGAATAAGGCTGTTCTTCCCGCCGGAACGATGTTCCCTCAGGAGCGGGGAGGGTGCCCTTTGGACCACGGCTGTGCTGTGACGTGCTCCAGAGCAAGCCCATCGCAGGTGCCCATGAACGACACCAGCGGCACCTGCTCTCCAGGCTGTAACGCGCCTGCGGGGGACCAGGTGGTAGTTAGTATGGGGAGCCCTGCTGCCCCTCCTGCATGAGCCCGTGGACACGGCAGGTGGCCCTGGGGCCCGGAGCCCTGCTCCCCAGGGCGGTGCCCGTGCGCAGGATGGCTCCCCCTCCCCAAGTCCCCAGCTGGGTGGGAGGGCCGGTTGTCTGCTCACGGGGCACCAGCGTTGTTCCAGACTCCCGGGAGGAAGTTGAACCGTGTGCGTTCGCAATCGTCACGACAAGAGTTTCTACAAGGTGCAGGCGGCGCTGTAGTTCGGGTCTCTAGATGCACCGCTTACAGAGAGACCGAAACAGTTGTCGTCTGAAAATTCTTCCCGGTGGAGAGGTCAGAAATCGCAGGGCTGCTCCGTAAGTGGGAAAGGAGGGAGGTGACCGCGGGGAAGCCAGCGTCCCTCTGGGTGGGCGAGTGCTGAGATGCTGAGCCCCAGCCGCGTGCCGGGCGCTCGGGCCCTCAGGCTCTCGGGAAGCAGCCTTCTCTCTCAGCCCACGGGAGGGCGGCAGCCCCCAGCCAGGGACACATGTGGCAGATAAATGTCCCAGCTTCGTAGCCCCGCAGGTGATGTCCTCCCCAGATGTGCTCACTGCTGCCTCCTGGAGGTTGCCAGGGGGCGGGGTCCCGGAGCTCACAGCCCGGTTGTAAACTCTTCACCTGCTGATGGCATTCTACCTGCAGAAGAGTGACAGAGA
>ML104545.1:287960-309202 GCA_003697995.1 Taxidea taxus jeffersonii | reverse complement strand
AGCACGCTCCCGCACACCCCACACGCAGTTAACACCTTGTGTGGTAGGTCACCTTTGTCACAACCAGTGGACCGATATCGATGCATTATTATTAACTACAGTCCCCGTTTTATTCAGATCGCCCTTTTTTTAAGCAATGTTCTTCCTTCTGCCTCGCAGAGCCCATCCAGGGTAACGCCTTACATGCAGTCATCATGTCCCCTCAGACCCCAGGACAGGTGATCTCTCAGACTGCCCCGGGTTCCGACTGACTGGACAGTCCGAGAAGTTCCGTTCGGGCATTTCACAGGCGTTCTTTGACTCGGGGCTGTCTGCTCTTCTGTTTTCACAGGTTTACATGGGGCTTACGGTTCTTGGAAGGAAGTCCACGGAGGGAAATTGCCTTTCTCCTCACGTCGCCTCCAGGTACACGCTACCGACCTGACTGATCGCTGTCTGGGTTGACCTTGGTCACCTGGCTGAGGCGGCGTCTGTCGGGTTTCTGTAAATTGCTTTTCCTCCAGGTGTTTGTGTCTCTGGAAGAGAGTCGCCATGCGCAGTTTAGACCCGAGCAGTGGGGAGTGACACTGTACTCGCCTGGCAGGGGACGATCAACACAGGCACTTTAAAAATTCTCCACAGGACCTTTGCCCGCCCTTCCTTCCTTCCCCCTCCCTTCCTTCCTTCCTTCCTTCCTTCCTTCCTTCCTTCCCTCCTTCCCTCCTTCCAATCCCCCCAAATAGAAATGAGCATCTGTAATCCCAGCGTCCAGTGCCCAGTCCTATTGTCCTCAGGAGAGTGGCTGCTTCGGGGAATGTGCCTGGAGGGTCCCGTGGCCCCGGAAAGAAAGGAAGTACTCAAGCCAAGAAACGAAGCGATGCCTTGATGAAGTATGTCTGGGAGCCAAATGCACAGCTCCCGATGGCCGAAGCTGGGACAATACGAGCGACCAAATGCCTACCGGAAAATAAACACCCATTAGTCCACAATGGCATAGGTTAATGATTAAATAAACAAAGGAAGAAACAAAAGAGAAGAGCAAATGTCCTGTGCAGAATTCCAAGTGCTTTACGTAGAAGTTCTGCTTCATGGGCAGGAGTGTAGGTCCCCGGAGTGGGTGATCACTGTCACAGGACTCCATCCACACAGCGCGGTTCAGGAAGGGGAGAAGGAGTGAGTTTTCAGCAGAGAACTCCGGCAGGCACGGCGTCAGCCCAGTGATCAAGGTCCATGCCAGGAGGGATAAGTCGTGCTGGTGCTGTAGACCCTTCATAGGATCCGATAGGAATAGCACTTTATCTCTGCCATCTTCCCAACACCCACCACCCCAGTAAAATGGGGAGGAAAACATCACCCAAATCCCAAGAGAGGTCATCCTACAACACACCTGACCAGCACTCCTCAAAACTGCTAAGGTCATCGAAAACAAGGGACGTTAGACACACGGTCACAGCCAAGCAGAGCCGAAGGAGATAGGATGACTAAATTCCATGTGGTTTCCTGGAGTCAGGAAAAAATCGGTATCATGTGGAAACCAAGGAGCTACAAATAACGCATAGGTTTTAGTTAATGAGGTATCAATGTTGGTTCATTAGTTGGGACAGATGTACCATCATGATGTCAGAGGGTTCATAAGAAAGAAAACGGGATAGCACATGTGGGAACTCTGTACTGCCTTCCCAATGTCTCCATCACTCGGAAGCTACTCTAAAACAAAGTCTACTATGTAAAAATAAATCGTGTTGTCTATTTGAAATGGTCAAGATAGACACTGCTCAATGCCAGGTAGGCTTGCCCGGTAGGTGTAGATTTTGATTACTTCTCCAGCTCCGAGAACGGAGCAGAGAACAATGAGACGAGGTTCTCATGACCCCCGTGGCGTCTCCCCTGCGACTGTGCTGCTGCGTTGTGCCGGGCTCTGGTTGCTCTCCCCGGTGTTCACCTGTCCGATGCGTTTGCGTTACCCTCTTCTACGAATGCGCTGCCCATTTTGGGGACCTCAATTAGCCCTACTCAGCTCCAAAGTCCCAATGTCCAGTGAAGAGCCCGACAGAGAACATGGGAAGCATAAATTCCCCTATTCATTTCTCAAATGTTTGATATGCATCTGTTCTGTGCTGGGCACTCTCCCAGGTCAAGACTTCGGCGCAGGAGGCATTGAATACAGCACCCAGTTCCTCCCCGAGGACATTGCACTTACACGCAAGCACCCCACAGACTGATAACCACCACGGTGCGGCTTTGTGCCAAATGCGTCTGGAAATGATACGCCTGCAGGTCGTCTCCGCGCGGGGAGAATGAGGCATTCGAGCCATGAATGTAGCGGACTGTTTGCCTAACTTGCACTAAAAAGAGTGGGACGGCGTTAAATTATTGAAGATGCTCAGGGAGGCAGGAAGGAGAGGTGAAATCCCACAAATTAACATTTTTTTTTTCTGTTCCTCCTGGTCAAGGAAGGGCCCTAGGTGAGTGGGAGGAACTGTGGGATTAGGGACGTTTGATTCCAGTATGATCCCCCTTCCCTCGTTTCCCCCATTGACCAGCCCAAGTGCTTTAATTTTGTGACTGATCGGTTTATCAGAAATCACTCAGGCTTCAATATATGTCCACATAATTCCCTCTTTTCACTTCCTCACTTGGTAACTACCGGAGTGGACTGTGAGGGAAGTGTCCTTGCCTCATGGAGACTTCGGTCTACTGAGAAAGACAGAAAGATGAACCAATAAGCAAATAAATGAGTATTCTTAATAACAACATTAGACATCTTCCCGTGACCACGAAGGTAGCACCTTGGATGAAGTCCCTTCCCTGGAAGCACCCTGTACACCCTGTACAGTCCCTTCCCTGGAAGGTCATGCAGTGTCCCTGGCTCTCTGTCACCCTCATCCCATCCACTCCGCCTGCTCATGGAGGCTCACCCCACCACCTTTCTCTTCAACACGATGAACCATGCTACCCCTCCCCCACCACACTGTCTTCAATGTTGGGGTTCACGCAATGCTGTTGAGGTCGCCTTTACCACCCCGGCTCCTTCTGACCCTTTTGGTGTTGGGTTCGATGTTGTCTCTTTGGCGAAGGCTTCTCTATTGATCTCCGTGTAGGCATTGCCTCCTCCTTGCTCTGGAGGTGAGGAAATTGGACGTCAGACCTGAGTTGGGTACACTTGTGGGTGCGGCTGTGAGGCATTTCCAGCTGTATTAGAACTCTTCTGTGAATTAATTATCTGTACCAGCTTCAGTGAGATTTGCATTTTCTTCAGGTGGGTCTGAAAAATGGTAGACAGAGAGCAGGTGTTTGCCAGCACGAGAGCAGGGAGAGACGGCTCGACCTGGACAGTAGTTCATGCAATCAGCCAGGATGAGGCAGAGCAGAGGTAGGGGCAGGTGGCTGAATTTGTGCAGGGGAAGCCAGAAGGGCAAGGTTCAGGACAAGCAGAAGTCCCATGGAACACCTAATGGTAGCATTCACTTAGTGCCCTGGGACTCTCCTGGGGGCCTAAAGCCTGGACAGATGGGAAGGACCACTCTCTCCACTTCCTAAGCAGTAGCATCCCCTCATGCGGTAGGTAACAGGCAGGGTAGGGACTGTCTGGCGTGACACCGGGAGCCACAGGATGCTGCGTGGGGACGTGGGCAGTCTGCATGGTTGGTGCAGGTGGGTTCCCCTGCCTGAGCTACTGCTACATTATGGAAGAAGCTTCTGGAGCCACGGAGACATGGCCTCATCTCCCAGCTCTGCCGCCCACAAGCTGCATGGCTTTGAGACAAAAATAAAACAATAGTTAATAAAAGCACAGTTAAAAATGACTCCTCCAGTTTCAAGTTCAACATCCACTTAGAGCGCTGGGGTATGGGGAGGACGAGCAATAATGCTCATGCGGATGGGACAGAGTGCATGGCACCTGGATGTCACCCAGTCGGTGTGCTTGCATGAGAGCTCGGGCAGGGTGGGGGGTCCACTTCCCAAACCCTCCACCCCTCTTGCTGAACCTCAACAAATGTCCCCTTTACATGCATGGCCCAGAAGGGGAATGTTGGTTTGATTTTATTGCCTGGGTAGCAACCACAGAATGTGTCTGACTCCAAACACAGAAGCAAGACCCCACTGTTTCAGAACCCACTACCTTGAACTCAGCACAGCTCTGATGCCGGAAGAGGCAGGTGCAGCTGGCTGGCCTTATCAATACCTTGTAATTAAAACGCAAAGCCCTTCTCACAGCATTGCCTTCCCAGGGCTTTGTCCATCTTTGCGAAAGCAAGGTTGGCAGTTTCCCTGTGTGAATCCCTTGGAGGTGTTCACTGTGATGGTCAGTTCACCTTCTCTCACTCTCTGTGGTGACTGCAAGGGCAGAGCTCACCTCTCTGTTCCCTGTCATTTCCCCGTCAATGTTGAGTGTGCATGAGGGCTATGGCGAAGAGCTCCAATTGTTTCCAGCAACAGGAGAGGTTGCCTTAGGAAAGCTAAAAGCCCCACCAGACTCCCATTGAGAACACTTGTGTGCATTCCCCTTAAAATATGTAAATATGTCAGAGCCTCTGTGTAGGATGCACAGAGGAGAGCTCCAGGCTGGTTGCTCAGATTTGAGGATTTTCTGACAGTTTGAGCACTGGAAGCAATGTGAGAGAGAGAGAGAGAGAGAGAAGGAGAGGGAGGGAAGAACAGGAGAGAGAGAGAGAGAGAGAGAGAGAGAGAGAGAAATAGAGAGGGGTGGTGGGTGCCAGATAGCACAGAGCATTGCATTTCTCTTCCTTAAAAGAGACACCAACGTTGACAGGACCATCCTTTTATTTCCGTATGAGGATCTCCAGAGCATTCTTATTTAGGTAGCAATCTTTTAGAAAAGATACTGTTTTCAGCAAAACATATAAACACCTAATTCACTGGGGTGATATTTGCCATGGCGATTCTGTAGATGAAGAGCTATTTTGTAGTGTTTTGTGAACAAGCTATTTTTAATAGTTGTAGGCTAATTCTTTCTTGGTGGAAACAATCCCATGGCTTCTGGCAGATTCCCGAGCCTTGGTCTCCACTTCATGTAGAGCACTGGGACCCAGGACTCATCACTCAACATCCAAACAGGGACATCTTGGGGCATGGTCGTCAAATCCCTCTGGACATCTGACTTTTCCAAACCAGGTGACCTGGATGAAAGGTTACGGGCATGGGAAGTCATGTCTCGGGGGGACCCAGGTAAGGCATATATGTACACAAGAAGATAATAATAGTTATCAACATCTGCTTACTTAAAAACAGACCAGGAGAATTTCTGTAATCTTGCAAGAAAAGGCTTACAGAATTGAAGGGAGAAGGAGATCTAGAATAATAATTGCAGATATGAGTGCTCCCCTCTCAGGAATGGATGGGACCACCAGATAGGAGACATGAAGGGCGAGTGAAGAAGCTGAGAGTTTGATCAGGCTGGCTGGACAGACTCACGCAGAACACGCCATCTAACAGTAACAGTGCACACGCTTCCCCAACTCATGGGACATTCTGCACTGCAGATGACAGGTTAGGCCACAAGTTAAGTTTCAATATATTTTAAAAGATAAATCTCATATGGAGTCTCTCCTCTCACCACAAGAGAATTAAGTCAGAAATCGAAAGCAGAAGAAAAAGCTGGAAAACTGACGAATTTGTGGAAATAAAACAACAGACTCTGAAGCAGCCAACCAACCAAGGAAGTGTAGCAGAAAGCAGAAAATGCCTGGAAACAAATGAAAATGAAAACACAGCATGCTGAAACTCACAGACGCAGTGAATACCAGACAGAGGGAAATGTGTAGCCATAAATGCTTACATTACAGGTTGCATGGATCTCACACCAACAGCTTGACCAAGAATGAGAAGAGAACACTAAACCCAGAGCCAGCAGAAGGGAGGAAATAATGAAGATCAGGCTAGAGATCAATGAAATTGGGAAGAGAAAAACACTAGAGAAGATCAATGCAACTAAAGATTGGTTCTTTGAAAAGATCAACAACATTGGCAAACCTTTCCTTGGATGGACTAGACAAAAAGGGAAAAGATTCAAATTATGACCACACCAGTGATAGAAATGCAGATATTACTAATGATTCTACAGAAATTAAAACTATTATGAGATTGCTGTGAACAATGGTGGGCCAACCATTTGGATACTGCAGGTGAAATGAGCAATTCTCCAGAACCACAAGACCATTCAAGACAAAATCATGAAGAAATAGAAAATCTGAACAGACCTAGAACTCATTAGGAGATTGAGCCAATAATCAAAAATCTCCCAAGAAGAAATCTAGGAAATCAGTGAACAAACGGAAGAGATGAATGAAAAGCAGGCTCTTAACAGAGAGAACACACTGAGGGTCACCGGAGGGAAGGTGGGTGGGAGGTGGGGGAATTAGGAGACACGGATGAAGGATGCCCTTGTCGGGATGAGCACTGACTTATGTAGACAATTGTTGAATCCATGCGATGTACACCTGAAACTCATATAACACTGTGTTCATTATACTTCACTAAAAAAAGAAAGACAAAAGATTTTCACCAGGTGCCTTCACTGGTGAATTCTACCAAATATTTAAAGAATTACTGTCCATTCTTCTCAAGGTTTTCCAAAACCTTGAAGAGGAGGAAACATTTTCTAACTCATTGTATGAGGTCAGCAAACAGAAAAAGAAAAATAGCAAACAGAAAAAAGAAAACTGCAGACCAATGAGAAATACTCAACAGAACACTGTCACACCTAATTCGGTAGCACATTAAAAGCATTAGACACCATGACCAGGTGGAATTTATTCTTTAGAACACAAGGATGTAGCAACATATGACAATCCATGAGGTCGTACCCCACCTTAAAAGAACGAATGAAAAAACCCCACGTGATCATCAAAAATGAGTACCGGGTGTGGTGCATAAACAATGAATTCTGGAACACTGAAAAGAAATAAAAATTTTTAAAAAATGATGGAGAAAAAGCATTTGACAAAAAGTCAACAGCCTTTCATGATTAAAACAACAACAACAACAAGCAAAACCTCACGACACTAGGGGAGAAAGAAATTGCCTTGGCATAATAGAAGCTCACTGTGAAAATCCACAGTGAGCATCATGTTCAATGTCAAGGACTGAAAGCTTTCCCTCTAAGATCTCTGATCTAATTTAAAGGACAACTGAAAAAGAAAAGCAACAATTATGAAACTATGTTGATGGGTATGATGTATAAAAGCATAATTTGTATGAAAACAATGGCACAAAGAGGGGAAAGAGAATAAAGCTGACCTGGGGAAAACTTTTTGGGTATGACAGAAAGTAACTCGGCATTAATCCAAATAGATTATTTTAAATTAAGATGCTAATTATAATCCCCAGGGAAACTGCTAAGAATAATTTAAAAATATAGTAGAAAAAATAACAGGTGAGTTAAAATATTATGTTGGGAAATATATATTCAGCTATAAAGAAATCAATTAAAGACAGAACAGAGGAATAAAAAGACATAAGATATATAGGAAAATAGCAAAATGGCAGATGTAAATTCTACCTTATCAGTAATCAGATTAAATGTAAATGGATTAAACAATCCAAATCAAAAAGCAGAAGAGAGAAAACCTGACCCAGTATATGCCATCTACAAGAGACACCTAAGACTCCAAGGCATAGACAGAATGAAAGTAATGAGACAGCAAATTACTAACATGCCAACAGTAATCACAGCACACTGGGGTGGCTGTATGAATATCAGGCAAGGTTCACCATAATGCAAAGAACACATTGTTACTAGAGACCAAAGATGTAGATCTTTAATGGTGAAAGGGTCAGTCCCCCAGAAGGCATACGGATTAGACACATACACCTTCTTAACAATCGATTCTCAAAATACACGTTGGACAATAGATGACCCAGCGATCCTTGCACACTTTTGGTTACAGGTAGCCCAAATGGGCAGAAGACATGTGAGGAAACAAGGCTTCTCAGCACTATAAGCCAGCCTGACCTCACATGTATCTGCAGATCTCATTCAAGAGAGAGAAGCCCACCTGGAAGCCCACATGGAACCTTCTCCAGTGTAGACCATGTAATGAGCCAGGAAGCTTTGAAATAACTTTGAAAGGACTGAACTCATTCAAAGCAGGCTCTCTGACCACGATGGAGAGGATAAAAAGTAATAATAAAGGAAATTTGGGAAATTCACCAGTGTATGGACATTAAAGCACACACTTCTTATAACCAACGGGTCAGAAAACACATTTCAAATGGGATTAGAAAAATACTTTGAAGTGCATGAAGGCAGAACACAACACGCTAAAGCTAGGGGATACAGCTAACACAGTTCTTAGAAGTTTTTAGAGAAAAGATCTGCGATCAACAACCTCATCTTCCACCCTAAGAAGCTAGGAAGAAATAAAGCAAAGCAAGCCCAGAGCCAGCAGAGGGAAGGACGTAATCAAGATTTGAGCGGAAATGAATGGATTGGAGAGCAGAGAAGCAGCAACAAGATCTCTCTGAAATGCCACACAGGAATGGTGTGCTGTGTAATTTAGGTTTGTTTCATGGAAATCAGTCCTTGAGAATGTGCTGGGCAAGCGTACAGAGGGAAGCTCTCAGGGATTCAAAGGAAATCACTGCGGAAAGAAGCACAAAATGGGTTCTTTCTGTGTCTTCTTGTGCACCGTGGGTTTATGGAGACAAGCATGTGCAGGAAAAGGAGTTTTCTCTTGGCAAGAAGCCTTTGGGGACTTGAGAACCTTCAGATCAAAATGCCATATGTTCTTCCGGATTGAGTCCATTTGTTACTCCTAATCGACACATATTTTTGTCCCAATCATGGCCAAGCACAGTGAAATTATTCAAATAAAGGCATGTTTTTAAATGCTGATAACATTTTACAAAACCACATTCAAGGAAAGTTGAATGTGGCTTGTTCACTGTTAATTTTTCCAATCTGATAAGTGAAAGGGTTTCCTCACTTTGTTGGCAGTTACATTGTCTTGATTAATGGCTTAAATGCATTTCCCCTTCTCTGAAACAAACATTTGAGATCATTGCCCACTTTTCCTTTGGACAACATCTGTCAAGGCTATTACAAACCTAAGGATATTTACCTGCCATCATACAAGAGGCAAGCGAGCTCCAAATTTGTCATTTGACTTGAAACATTTTTATGTGTATGTGCGTGATTTGATGCTTGATTTTGTCCATTCTACCAGTATTCTGTATTTGAGATTTCTAATGTCATCTGTAGAATAAGATCTTCTTCTAGCAAGACTGCATACCATACAACTAAATTTTCTTCTACACCTTGATAATTACTTTTTACATTAAAGTTTTGATGTTTTTGGACTCACTTGATATAAGGAAAGAGATTTTGAAGTAATTTTATTTATTTTCCAAAATCTTGGTTCATCCCATCATCACGTAGGTGACGATGTCTCCTCTATTAGCATGATTGCTAAAGCCAGACACTAGATTCTTCCAGTATTCAAGAAGGGGATCTTGATCCATTGTTCTATGTGTTTTAACACTTTTGCCACAATTTTGTTTGTATTGTGGCAAAATATATGTAACAGTTGCCATCTTAACCACTTTATGTTTTTTTAAGATTTATTTATTTATTTTAGAGAGAGACAGAGAGCGAGCAGGGGAAAGAGCAGAGGGAGAGAGAGAGAGAGAGAGAATCTCAAGCCAACTTTGAGCTCAGCATGGAGCTAAGGCTCGATCTCAGGACCTTGAGATCATTGCCTGAGCTGAAATCAAGAGTCGGGCACTTAACAGACTGACCCACCCAGGTGCCCACACATTGACCATTTAAAATGTACAGTTGGGTGACATTTAGTAGGTCATGCTGTAGGGCATGATTACCACCAGGCATCTCCAGACTCTTTACCTGAAAGTCTCCCATGCTTTTTTGTTCAAATAGATCTGATAAGACACTTCTATTATTTTTCTCTTTTAGCATTTCCATTCCTGATGTTTATGCTTCCCGATGAAATCTGAAAATATTTTGTTAGATTTCTTCCCTCAAGAAAACTGATCTTAGGAATTTGTCTGGAAAAAGATTATTGAGTAGAGTCTGCATTTCTAAAACAGCCAGTGTTCTCATTTTAAGATATGGCATCCTAAGGTTTTCAGTACCAGGTCACTGATAACATTGCATTGTGTCTCTTCTGTCTTTTCTCCCCTTGCTAAAAGGTCCCAGAGGTGCTGAATGCACACATGTTCTTTTTTGCATTTCTAGCACTTGATTCTGGCTGGCCTAAGAACTCAGTAGATTCCCCAGTGTGTTTATGAATGACAGATGACTTATTTTTCTGTGTGATTTGTGCTTTATTTAATGAATATTTGGTACAAGTTACTGGAGTTACAGGAGTGACTGAAGCATGATTTCCTGGAGATTATTTTCCACTGCACTTGCCCATTTTCTGAAAGACCATCTATTATAGATGTCTTCCTGGAATTGATATGTTGGAATCCTAGCCTATAGTATCTTGGAATGGGATATTATTTGGGAACAATGTCACTGCAGATGTAATTAGTTAGGATGAGGCCACACTGGACCAGAAAGGGCCCCAATCCAGTATGGCTGGTGTCTTCACGAAGCAGGGAAATTTGAACACAGACATGCATGCAGGGAGAAAGCCATGTGGTGGTGGAGGCAGGGGTCCAGGAGGTGCGTCCCCAAGTCAAGGAACACCGAGGACCTCCAGAAAGCTGGGGGACAGTCATGGATAGATTCTTTGTCAAGCCCTCAGAAAGATCCCACCTGTCTGCAGCTTGGTCTTGACCTCCGATCTCCAGAGCAGTGAAGCAATGGAGCCATTCTGCACGGTATCTGGTCGGAAGCCTTCTCACACAGGTTGAGGTTTGAGTTCTCCTAAGCCGTGTCCCATTGCTCTGCAGATGGCCACCTCCCTGCTGCCTGTCCCATGCCCTTTCGCTGCACAGGCATCCCTGCTGTCTCTCTCTCTTTCCTAATAAGGACATTAGTCCCACTGGGTTAAGGGCTCACTTTCATGGCCTCATTTAACCTTCATTATCTCTTTAAAGACCCATCTCCAAATCTAGTCATACTGGGGGTTTGGGCTTTGAAATATGAATTCGGGGGGTTGGGACACAATCCAATTCATAGCATAAACTGCCCATCACGATCCAAGTATGCGTCCGAAAGGATCCTGGATTAGGCCTGGATTAGGCGGTGACATTTAAACTAGTGCTTTCACCTACAAGGCACTTAGAGAATTGAAAATTGGAAAAGTTCCTTTCAGATGGCTATGGGGGTGACCACAGAGCTGGGAGGGGAAATCTGACACGGTGGCTCTGCTTGGGGTCAAAGGTATTAAGAGACGTGTTTCCATTTTCTCTGTTTTACTCAAGGCCAGCTTGCAGCTGTCTTTATCCAGAGAAGTCTGGTTCTCACCTCCATGTGCCTGGTCCTCTCACGGAGGCACCCAGGTGACGAAGCCACGTCACGCACTCGAAATGGCAAGGTGCCTCCTCGCTGCCTCTGGGGAGGAATAAGGTGACAAAAGAGGATAATTTTCTAACACATTTCTTTTGGCTACACTTTGGAATTTTAAAAATTAATTATACAAATAAAAAGATGCATACATTCTCTTGCAAAGAGTGAGAGAGAGAAATTTCCAAATAAAACTAAACTCTCTGTATTTTTTAGGCTTTAAAAATACTTTTAAATACATATATATAGAAATTATATAGTATTCATATAGAAAAATACATACTCATACATAATCCATCTGAATTGATCTGAAAACCCCCCCTTAAGCTCTGCGATGCTTGGAGACCGTCCTCGCTGATGGGCAGACACCATCCTTTTACTTTGAATTGCATGTACTCTTCCACTGGGAAAAAAAATAGACGAATTTTAATTTAGTTATTTCCCTGTTGACAAAGTCTCTCCCACTTTTCCCTCCCTCCAGTCAATGATGGGTAGGTTTTGAGCAATATCCAGCCATAATGGGATTAAATAGTTGAATACACATTGACCTCTCTCTGCTGCAATCCCCAGGTGAGAGTTTTGTTTTGTTTTAGTGTTTGGGTCTTGTAGTAATTTTTGTGTGATTTCTTTAATTTTCACTTCTATAAAAGAAACGTGTTTCCTTTTGAGTCTGAAAGCGTACTTGGTTGGAAGGAAAATGAGCCCGACCCCGTCACTTAACGCCTGTGTTTCTGGGAAGGTTATTTCTGCAGGCTCCAGTATGTCAGGGAAGCCTGAGTGTCCCGCCTGGCTTGGAGGGAAGGGTTGGTGTCAGGTGACTTCTGTGACAAAGGAGAACGAATAACCTTCAATGAATCAACTCCGAGGAGGGTACGCCAAGAGCCAAACCAAGAAATCGAGCTCGGCAGCTCCCGAGGGAAGTCTGGGGCGGATCCCTTCCTCCTTGGCGGCTCCGGCAGCAGGCTTCTCTCCACGCCGGCTGCAGCGAGGACACCGAAAAGAGACCCAGCTGGATGGAATCTCAGCCTTTGTCGTGTCCAGGCAGCGAACCAAGGGCACAGGAGTCTGCATCCTCAATAATGACAAGCTCCGGCCATACCACCGAAACACGGAATTGGTGCAAAACCCTAAGTGTGCAGACCGTTCGCTTTGCCTTGAGGGATTCCTTTATTCCCTATCTTTGCCTAGGGTGCTCTGCCTTCCCTTCCCCGGCAAGGTCACCTAGTGCCTCTTTGATGGAGGTGATGAATCATTCACTCCTCTCTGATTACAACCACTTCCAACTACTAGATAGAAAATCACCACCATCATCATCACCGCCACCGTAACCATACACATCACCACCACCAGCACCCATCACACCACTGTTATCACCACCATCCTTCTCGTCAGTGGCCGTCCTATCAGCTGGCATTCACTGCGAACTTACTCTGAGCGATGTTCTGCTTAGGGCTGACATGTGCTACATAATCACGGTACCAGGTAAATGCTATTATCGCCTCCATTTTATGGATAAAGAAACTGAGGTACAGAATGTTGAAGTAACTTGCTCAAGGTTATCTGAGGATCTTAGCCTCTTGATTCCACTGGATAAGGGCAGGATGGGTTTCCTTTATGACCGAGTTTGAAGATCTCATCTTTTTTTGGACTAAGTTTTCAAAGAAAGGTCAACGGCGATCACATGATACAGGTTTGTGGCTCTTAAAGTGTAGTCCCTGAACAATGGTGGCAGCATAATCTAAGATCTGAGTGTAGATGCTGATTCTCAGGCTCCACCCTAGACCTACAGAACCAGCACCTGTGTCTTAACGAGACATGTGCGTGATTTCAGCCCAATGAAGTTTGAGAAGCAGTGCACAAGTACATGCTTCTTTGTCCTTGTGAATGCATAGATCTGAAACAGGCCCATGGCTTGGTCCTACAGAGGGCTGAGATACCTGTAAGACTCATCGTCCATTGTCCCAATCTCATAGGAAATACTCAGGAATACTGAGGTGTGTGTGTGTTACCAACTATTTGCATTTGCAAAGCAAAGGAACGTGGGGCCAGTGTCTCCAGAGCAGCGAGGAGGGCTGGAGGGTGAAAATTCTCCTTGGGATTGGAGTTAGGGATGAGAAGTTCGCTAGACCTAACCATGGCCCCATCCCAATGGAAGAGTCATTTACAGCTGGCTCCCAGCATGGACACAAGCATGCTGGCCCAACTCAAATTCTGTGCAATTGCATCTGTGTGGATGCATTGAGCCTTTTACCT
Organism: Taxidea taxus jeffersonii; assembly: GCA_003697995.1. Lineage (NCBI taxonomy): Eukaryota > Metazoa > Chordata > Mammalia > Carnivora > Mustelidae > Taxidea > Taxidea taxus. Next base: position 295,536 of record ML104545.1, on the reverse strand, counting down.
ACATCAAAGGAAATTCATTATTGGTACCGTTTGTCAGGGTCTTTGGGGCCTTGGGTTCTTCACGCTTGAGTTGGGATAATAGAACAGAGTGTGTCTTCATGGCAGGATCGTGGCAGAGACCACACACCAGTCAGAGATCCCGTAACCGCTGGGGAAAGCTGGATGGAGTAAAGTCTGTAACGTAGTTAAAGGTATGCACTAGTGTCAAGTTGGGATTTGACGTTGTGTGACCATTGTACAAGATGCCACCACTGGCAGAAGAGTTCAGGGGGCCCCCTGTGCCCTGTTTGTAACTGCCTGAGAGTCTGGAATCCCCCACGGGCAACAGTAACACACAGGGGCCTTTGCTTGTCAACAGCACAGGTTCAGCCAAGCCAGGAAGGAGATCTTTGGGAAGATGTGGAGAGCTTGTGAGAGCAAGGGGAAATTCAGAATGGACAGGGAAAGGAGGGCAACCTTCTTCTCCAGAGGGACCTGCTGGGAGACCTGCAGGTATGCACACACCCCACTTTCCTGCTTCTTCATTCCTCTGCTTGGAGCCCAGATGCTCAGCTGGGAGCACACAACTGGCCCAGCACTTGCCCCCTGACCCGTGGCCACAGAGAGTCTGAGGCCTGGTCCTACCTCACTGAATTCAGGAGGTTTTCAAAAGGATTTGGAGGTATTGTCACCAGAATTTGCTAGGTATCCAAATAAGCACCCAGAACGTTCTGTGCCTGCGGAATGGCCACCAATGCACAGACGAGCTTCCATGAAGGGCAGTGCCTGTGTGCACCCACTGTCCAGGGCAGCAGGATGTCCTGATAAGGGCATGGAGGGGATTTCACCGCACGTGTGTGCCCGCAGACATCTGTTTGTGTGTGCATGTGTTTTGATGTCTGTCATGAATTTCAGCGGCAAGGGTTGAAGCTTTGGGCAGAGTGGGCCATCCCACCTCGAAGCCCTCACTGCTCACACCTGTCCTCTTGGCTCCTTTTTAGGCACCAAATGATATTTTCTCAAACATTTAAAGCAGATACCAGGAGTTAGAGCCTGGAAGCACCTTCTCCGTCGATCACTTTATTTTGATTTTCAAATTCCTGATGGAAGTGATGTTGCTGTAATTTTCCAGCCCAGCATCTCCAGGGTGGACATGGAAAGACCCTTCTGTCACTTTATACCTGCACAGTGACAGCTTTCAGAAAACTCAGATGCTTGTCTCATAAATAAAACCTAATAATTGTGTGACACGCGCTCTCCTATTGTCGGGAGTGACTGGGGCATCTCATCTCTGAAGAGTGTCAGGAAAACAAAATCTTTTCAAAAACATCCAGAGTCTCACCCCTTGCCCCTGCCGACATGGTGATCCCTATTACAGATGACAGCAGGGCCATCTGGGGATGGGGGTGCAGATGCAGGGTGATGTGGCTCCATTATGCGGTTCATAAGAGCTAAGCAAACCATCCGGGGGCAACGTCACCGGGGCCTCAGCTTGGGCTGGGAGCCCCCCCGACCCCACTCCCCAGCTCAGTTCTGGAGCCCAGCTGTGGAGTCCTGGGAAGAAATCATGTACCTGCTCAAGGCATTCCATTCTCGGGATGCTTGTACTCCAGTTCTCCAAAGAGCACCCCCTCGTAGGTGACTTTCTGGAAACAGCATTCCTGGGTGGCAGCCACTGCTCCTCCCCAGCCCCCAGGACCTCACCTCTGGGAGGACAAAGCCGGCTACATGTCACTCAGGAAGGGGTTACCTTTACCCCTGCTGCCTGCAGCCAGAGAGGGGCAGCTGGAGCCAGACTGCATGTGTCCAGGTCCTGCCGAGACTTGGCTCCCGTCGGCAGATTGGCCACCTTGTGGGGTTGTCGTGGGGACTCAGGGAGCTGGTGCATGTTAAGCAGACCCAGGTGTCCAATGGAATGAGCTGCCATGGCTGTGGGGCTTCCGTAAGCCATAGGGGAGAATGCGGAAGGGCTTGTCTTCTGGCCGCTGGAACATGTGTTACGCATGTGCGTGTGTATGTAGCCAGGGGCTACATCCCGACCTGGCTCACCCTCCGCCTCCCATCACCTCCTGCCTCCCCCTGGCTCACTCTCTCCACGCGCCCTGGCCTTCCCTTTGTTCCCCCTTCATCTTCGTCTTCCAATGGCTCATTCTTACCACTGAGGTCTCAGCTCCAACATTGCCCCTGCCCTGCCCTTCCCAGGGACCTCTTCCCCACCCGATGATTCTCTATCCCCTTTGTGTATTTTATTACTTTACAGTATCCTACTGTCATCTGAGATCACCTTAGTCATTTGTTTCTATGCGGATAGAATTATCCTCCAAGGACACCATACGCCCACGGGGCTGGTGTTTCTGGTCTTTGGGTTGTTCTTTGTGTCTCTAGCACTTGGGACAGAATCCAGTCCCTAGTGGGGGGTCAGGGTGTATCTGTTCAACAGATGTATGAATCTTTCTGAACCTGTTTCCTCAGCTGCAAAGTGGATGAATAAAAGCACTTGCGACTTGGAGTTTTCATGAGAACAGATGTCTCTTCATGAGGCATGAAGACAGACGGCAGAAGCTCATCCTGAAGGCTCAGCCCTCAGACTGAGTCCTTAATCAGATGGGCAAGAGAAGTGTATAGTTCACTATGATGTGTGGCCCGAATGAGGAAAGTGACAAAGAAGGACACAGTACAATCGGGGCTCAAGGAGGGCAGTGGGAACAGGTTGGAGAGACACAGTGGGAATGGGACGGAGGGGCAGGAAGACGTCCTGGGCAAGGCTGCCCATGAACCTGCTGGGAGGCAGAGGGAAAACAGTGGAGATGCTGATGGGCCTATGGAGAGCATCTGTGTTTTAAAGGCTCCCTTTGGGAATGACCAAGAAAGCAGATGCAGAGGAGGACTGTGGTCAGGGTGTGAGCGTCAGAGAAGTCTGGTCACCCAGCACAACTTCTCGCTCTGGAGTCAGACTTTCAAAACAACCACCAGCAAACAAACTCACCCCCACCCCCACTTCTGTCAAGAAGGAGAAAAGGCCATAGAAATGACCCAGAGATGGGCTTGGAATCTCTCTGCACTGAAAGTTCTCCCTGATGAAGGAAACACAGCAATGTTCGGGGAACATCACGAACGAGCTGCTCGTGCGCTTTCTCCTGGAGCAGCTCCCAGCTCCAGCGGGAGCCACCAGCTGACTTGGAGCAGTGTGAATCAGAGAGCTGTCTTTGGACTCGGGATGTGCACTTGTGGATTCCGCATGTGGGGCAAGCTGCAAGTGCACGGATGGAATTGCATGTCAGAGGATGATGCCTTGTCGGCAATCCATCTTTCTTTTGGGTGAAGATGCCTCATCATATAATACACAGTGAGGGCTGTGCCCCTCCTCCCACGCACACCTCCTTCCCACCTTCCTTCCAAATAATGCAGGTGTGCATCTGAAGCCCACCTTCGGAACAACTGGGGCTCACTGATGTATTTCCAGTGCAAAATCCTGGCAGGGATCCCCTGTGAGGTTGGGTAAAAAAGACCATCGACCTCGGAAATCCAGAGATGGATGGCATTGAGGCTGTTGAGGAGCACAGAGATGGCAGAAAGGCTTGGGTGCCATCAGCCCTGCAAATTCCCGCCTTCCTGGTTCCAGCTGAACAGAGCTGAAGCTGCCTGGTGTGCAGATGCTGTCTCATAAAACAGCTCTGGATCGCAGCCACCTTGGCCAAGGCCCACTCTCGACCCTGCTGTTAAATCACAGCAGTTTCCATATAATCCATCTTTCAGCAAGTTATGGAGCTGGGGGAGCAGTAGTTCGCAGAGGCCCGGGCACACGGTTCCCTGGTACTCGCTCTGCGAGTTTACAAGGCAGGAGAAATGTGCCAGTTGAGTCTACTGTCCCACCCATGCTCGGCACCCCGAGGAGGGGACACCTGTGCTTCTGGCCCACGTCCACCTTCCTTGTCTCCTGCTCCCTGGATTTGTCTGGGACATGAAAGTGAAGTGCTTTCTCTCCCCCTCTCAGGAAACATGACCAACTGTAGAAATCCTAGCTCCCTGGACTGATGGCAGGACGAGGTTTTCCCCACAGAGCATCATTTTCCAGTGGGGAAAGGAAAATGGAAATTGCAATGTAAAATTTTGAATAACTTGTGATGAAATAGGGAACAGAAATTAATGTTCACATGCTCTAAGACGTGATTTGAAACTCGATGTGTGTGTGTTTTAAGGTAGGGTTGTCCTTAAATCCATTGGGGCACCTGCATTCTTATAGCTAGTTTATCTGGATTGCTTTTTGGTTAACTTTTTACTATGGAAAAATTTAAATATATGTAAAAGTAGAGAGAATAGTTTAATGACCCCCATGTGCCCACTCTCCCACCTCCATGATGATACTTGGATCATTTATTTTTTAAGGAAATATTAACTTTTTAATGATTACATTTATTTGTTTGACAGAGAGACCCAATGGGAGAGAAGCAGGGGGAGTGGGAGAGAGAGAAGCAGGCTCCCCTCTGAGCAGGGAGCCTGATGTGGGGTTTGATCCCTGGACCCTGGGATCATGACCTGAGCCAAAGGCAGGCATGTAACTGAATGAGGCACCCAGGAGCCCCACTTGGATCATTTGTAAGGGACTTAATTTTAAAGTTCTCAGGCTTCCTTCTAGTAACAGGTCAAACAGCACTGTTGACCATTCTGTTTGGGGCCTTTATGTTTTCCCTAAATACCAGCTCACACCATGGTCTAAAGCCGATACCACCAACCATTCTTCTCCCATTTGTCTCTAAAACTAAAAACCAAAGGGGAAATTGCATCTCAGAGTACTCCATGGCATCTCCTTGGTGAATGACCAGCATTCACCAAGCATTCAGTTGGAAGGATGGAGGCCAGACTACAAGAGGAGAGTCCTGGGTGCTGTAGGCTCCTGGTGGCAGCCAGAGATCACCCGTTCTCCTTCCCGGGGAGCTCAGGAGTCACACCTTGGCAGGTGTTTGGGGACCGAGTAACGAGCTCGCTCAGCCTGGATTTCAGGTGTACCTGCTAAAGGTAGGACCTTAGCAAGCCATGTGATGGTCTGCCCACAGACTGGCAGCCCCGTTTGAGTCACAGAGCTAGGAAGGGTGGGCTCGTGCATCCGCATGCAACATTTCTCCTGAAACCTGTGCCCAGGACCGAGTGGAAGGAGGAGGGTTCAGGAGGTAAGCCAACAGAACAGGAAGTAAACTGAGGAAGAGCAGGAACCCCTCCCTGCCTTACTGCACCTTGAGTTAGAGGGATGTGCTGAAGACCTGGGCAAGCCAAGCAGGATGGAGGCTAACCAGCTTGGCATTTTCCCTGTATTGTGCAGAAGCAGTGAGCCTGCCCCCGGCAGTGGGGCTGGAAGGGCGAGCCTACTCGGCTATGATGGGTGTTTCTAACAAGGACGGGATGGGGCAAGGATTCCAAGTACTCATGTCAAATGACTCATCAGCGCTTTCCTTACAAAACAAGATAAAACAAAACAAAACAAAAAAACTCAGAACATCTAAAGTGCCTCAAATAAGCAAATGATCATATGAATCAGACTCTGTTCATCTAATGTGACGTCAGGCCACCATTCAGAAATGATCACGAAAGTCTATACTTAGTGAATAGAAACTATTTTCATGAACTATTGTGCAGATAAAAAGTAACTTGCCAAGAAGTACAAGATCTAATATTGTAATCTATACACATCCCTATCTAAGTATTAACTTGTATACAGAAAAACAGGAAAAGGGGCATAAACAATGAAAAGTTCACAGGGTCACAGATGTGTTTCAGGGTTTGGGGATCTACCTACTTTCTTTTTAATAACTTTCTGTATTCAGTAAACACCTTGATTTTATACAGAAATAACATGTTTTATATGAAAATAAATCTCCAACTATGAGTGGGAAGAGTGGGGGCAACGGGACACACTGATGGGCATTTTAGCAGAAAACAGAGCATGTGGACATGCTGGGAAGCCCATTCCTTGCTCCACCACGTCTGCCTTCTCAACTACGGAAGCTGTTTGCTGTAAAGCTGCTTATCAGATCAAGGTATGTTTTCCATGAGCATGTCTGCCATCTTTCAGCACCTGTCAACTCTGATACAAGTATCAAAACCAACCTTTGCTGGTCTTATGCACATCTCATTATCTCTGTGTTTACTGCTGACTAATCCAAGAATGCTATCTCCCCTTTGCCTGTGGATTTGGTGGTAACAGAAGCCTGGGAAAGTGGATGGTATAGCATTCTTGGCCCAAATTCCTCTTTCCCAGAGAATGGTGAGGGATTTCTGCCTCACACCTCCCCTCTCTCATTTAGAATGTGGATCTGAAGCCATCACAGGTGGCTGGTGTTAACTCCATGCATCTGTCTCATTTCACGAAAAGTCAGCCCAGACATCAGGAACATTATTTGGGAACAAGTAATATCTGTTTCAGGGAGAGCCCATGTCTTTCCATGGCATGGGAAGACGTTCAAATCATGAGGGAGCAGATGCTGAAGCAAAGGAAACTATTACCTAAATTAAGCCCTTTTAGACCATTTTTAATGGTGATAAATTGGGAAAGTTACTAAATTAGACTGAGACCATCACTCATGTTGGATGGTATGAAGAAGAATTTAATTTAGCTTTATCTTCTTAGAAAAATCCCAGAAAAAAACCCACAAACTGAAAATAGTTCTTTGAGAGAATGAGTTTCAGAATCGAAGCATTAGCTGCCTGGGACAATAGTGAGCACTTAAACTCTTCCCCAAATTATGGCAATAAATCACTTAGAGGCAAGGCAAAATTTTCTCCAGTGGGTCTACTTAACGACCGACAAACTTAAAAGACCATATCGTGGTCTGTGCAGGAAGCTTGAAGATTTTTTTGTTGTTGTTGTTGTCAGGGAGGATTGAACTGGATTAATTCTGCTCAAATTTATATAATGTTGAATCTTTATACTTTTTTATCAGTTTACTCCCCAACACCTCCAGATCAAATATAATCCTCACTTAACAGACTAGAGGATTAGAGATGCTTAAAGCTGTTTTAAAATCGTGTCTGGTTTTGGAAGACCTGTGTATGGACCCCATGAAGTGTTTCTCAATGACTTGCCTATAGACCACCTGCCCAGGAGTCTGATCATAAGAAGACCCCTAAGTGGCTCTTGTGTGTAGTAAGGAAAACTAGGCTGGTGACTATACAGAGTCTAATCTTCCTTCCGCTATAGTAAGAGTTGTCTTACTTCTTTTGCAAAGAGTCAAATCATAAATATTTTAGGCCTTGCAGGTCATACTGTCTCTAATGTAACTATTTTGCTGTTGTAGCATGAAGGCAGAGAAAAACAATATGTATAAAAATGGTCATGGCTGTGTGTTAACAAAACTTTATTTGCAAAAACAGGAAGTGAGCCCAATTTGGCCAATGAGCCATAGTTTGCTACTCTATAGGCGCCCTCACATGACTTTAGCTGCATATCATCACCATCATCATCACCATCATCACCATCGCAACCACCATCATCATCGCCATATCATCCTTGTCATTAGCACCACTGCCATCATTATTGTTACCACTATCAACAGCAGCAGCAGCTTCATGATCACCATCATCATCACCACCACCACCACCACCA